>PVKV010008359.1:0-88451 GCA_004027835.1 Alouatta palliata
AATCTTGCATGTTCTTCACATGTACCCCCAAACCTAAAAAGCAATAAAAAGTATATATATATATTAAAAAAAAAAAAAAAGAAACCAAACATGATTGATAAAAGCTTCAAAACACAAACTGAGTAACACTGGTGTTATAGAGCATTCCTTAGCTTTGTAAGCTCAAGAATTCTTACACCTGGAGAAGCTATTCCAAGAACAGATATCAATTAAATGATTGTTCTCACTTTTATCGAGAATGCCTATGCTGATCTCAGTTAACCCTCTTTCCTTTCTTATGATGAATGAGAAATAATGAAGAAAGTCAAATGGTAGGTATTAATCCACTTGTTCAAAAATTATTAAATTGTATTAGGTAACTACCCATGAGTCTTCTTGTGTTTTCATCCAATATTTATTAAATTATCATATTTTGGTGAATCAAAAACTTCAGCATTTCTTTAGGAGCTTTTACTTTCAAATTGAATACTCAGTGAAAAGTTCCCAGAATATCACTGAGATAGTTTTTCTTTCTTCCACATTTACCCAACAAACTAACATATTGGGCCATAATTACTTTTCCCATTGTTAAGCAGAATCAATCACTCTCTCTCTCTCTGTCTTTCCAAATACATTTCTTCTCTCCACCAATTTCAGCATTGTTTACTCTGCTTACTTTCCATCCACACTCTCTCATTCATCCCCACGCTTGACATTTTAGCAGCTAGCCTTTTCAGAAACTTTTAATAGCAAATTAGAGCCCTCTATAATGAATAAATCTGGTTTAATTGAAAATTTATCTGGTTTTTAAAATAAAACAGAGTAATGGTAGTTTTTAAACAATCCATTTTTGTGCTTTCTGAAAACTGAGGTCAAAAATGTAACATAAAAAAAACCAGTTCATTAGGAGTGAAACCTGTCAGAGCCTCAAGACTAAATGAACCAAGGCACTGGGGCTTGAAGTGGACTCTAGATCATCAAAGCTACAAGTCTCAGCACATGTAGTTTAGCAAAGATGGCAACCCACTATCTAGTCAGTGACTTACTTCTCTTTGAATACAGCATTTGAGAATCAAGGAGAAGACTGCCTTCTCCCACATAAACTCCTTACAATTGCAGTTCTCCCCAACTTCCCTGGGCCACTTCATCAGTTTTCCTTATCAAGAGGAAATCCAGCCTTAGGTTATATCCGGCTTGAAAGAAAGTTTCCTCTTGGTTCTTCTCTTGTAAAGATAAAATTGCCCTGAAGCACTTGAGATAGTTTCCAAATTTTCCTGCTTGTATCTGTCTCCACTCTCTAAAAATGGCAAGGCTTGTCATCCAGCCCAATCTACCACTTTCTCTTTCAGTCATTTGTGCCATATTAGACTTCAAGTCAGAAGATAATTTCCTGCCCTTTTTACATGAGGTGAAATAAAAACACAGAAAAGATAAAGCATTTTCACAAAGATCACTGAACTAATTAGTGGGCAATCCACTTCTAATTCTAATCCAGTGTAATTTTCTTAAATCATGGCTCCTTGTGTATTATTCAGAGTCCCAGAAGAAATTTCTTCCAGAGAGCGTAGATGTTAACAATTTAATAGATGATTTACAGCAGTGTGAGCAAGTTAAGGAAATCTTATCAAGGAATAGGGAAGCATCCAGAAACTAGAAACAGGAACTTGCTAGTGGGAAGGCATTACCACCCCCAGTGCTGAAGAAACGCAATGAGAAAACATCCTTGTGGGAGATCACTGAGAGCTGGAGCTGAGGAGAGGAAGATGCCCAGCAGGAGGTACAGTGCGGTAGGCTACAGCTAGCCAGAGACTGGACATCAAAGAATAGCCGTCTCCTCCTCCCTCTGATCTCCTGCTGGTGCTTCTCACTGCCTGAACCCAACCCAAAGCCAGCCAGTGAAAGATCCCAAGTGATTTATTCCTAGGAAGTCAGCTTCCAGAATCCAAGAATGGAGAACAGATCTAAAGGGAGTAGGGCTGAAAGGTGGGGAAAAAGAGAATAACCAACATGCTTTATTTAGGCATGTTTGTGAAATAATGGCTGTATTTTTGAAGGTATATTTCATGAGAATAAAAGTCTGAATCATTCTAATTTAAAAGAGTCCACTTAACACTGTACTTGAAATTTTATCCTTGTGTAATCTTACTCATAAAAAGAGCACATGACCTCCAACATTCCTAAAACTATATGACATTTTTATCTGGCCAATCATTTAGTATCAGGAAACGCATGTTACTAAGCCAGGTACTTTCGGACGTGTAGTATGAGTTGCCCATAGAGAATCTACATAGATCAAGTGAGAATTTTTAATGGTCCTTCTCTTGAGAAACCCCATGGGAAAAGCTGGAAAGAGGCCTGAACATGGAATCAACACAGGCATTTCAATCGCAAACTCACACTTTTCCTCAGCAGTCATGGTCACTGAGTCTTATGGTGTCTCAGCTTCTCTACTCCACACACTCAAAGGACCCTTGTGACTCACCAAAGAGGAATATCCTTTGTTCCCAGATCTCCTTGTATATCCTATTGGTCTACAGCACTATTTATCGACACTTTCTGTCCTGTGTCTCCAATAGTGCTTTCTCATTCTATCTCCTGGATATTTCCACTAACCACTTACTGTTTGTAATTTGTGTTACTAATGGAATAAGTATATTGAACTTGCATTGTCAAATATCCACTCACTGCCATCCCTCAAAATCTAATATGATCTTCACCCCTTTCCAGGAAAAATTGCTCCTTCCAATAATTGAGAATTGCTAACCTAGAGTCTTTGAACCATATAAGTGGAAATCATTCAGACTGAAAATATCTAGAACACATTTGATAGCCCCATATTCTCCAGCAAGCATTGCCAACATCCCAAACAAAGGACTTTGCCCTGGCTTTTCATGAGTTGGTCTAGACTGGACCTGTCACACATGTAAAATTGATACAGCTGTTGGTCCCAAGAGTTCCCATTAAAAGTAGAATCAAGACTTTCTTGGCCAGCCTGCCCACATGATGTGAAACCTTTATCTATAGAATTCACATCTACAAAATGTGGCAACTCAAGGAGAGCACTAGGCTGTCATGATCTTAGCTGGGAAGGCTCCTGCTTCCTCTAACTCCTTTTTTTGATCCTTTGCAATGTCATTCACCTTCTACTTTCTACAATATCTGATGTCTTATAGATTCTTCTCCATTTTTTTAATTAAACAGTTTTTCAGAATTCATTTGCCCTGGAGTATAGATCAGGAATAACAACTTAACATGTAATCCAACCCACCTCACCTAAAATAGGATTTGAATGTAAGCATTATTAAGGTTATGGGGGCGGTAGTGAATAAGTCTCACTAGATCTGATGTTTTTTTAAATTGGAGTTCCACTGCACACACTCTCTTACCACGTAAGATGTGGCTTTGCTCCTCTTTCACCTTCCACCATGATTATGGGGCATCCCCAGCCATGTAGAACTCTGAGTCCATTAAACCTCCTTCTCTATATTAATTACCCAGTCTCAGGTATGTTTTTATTAGCAGCACAAGAACAGACTAACACAATTACTCAGTATTATTTCCAAAGCAATTGCACCATTTTACATTCTCATCATCACTGTATGATGACTCTAATTTCTCCAGATCCCTGCCAACAACTTATCTCTTTGATTATAGCCACCTACTGGGTGTGAAATGGTATTGTGTTTTGACTTGCATATCTCTGATGCATAATGATGTTGAGCATCATTACATGTGGTTATTGGTCATTTTTATATCTTTTTTGGAAAAATGTTAAGATGTGATGCTCATTTTAAATGGGTTATGTCTTTTTATTATTGAACTGTACATCTTTACATATGTTAGATATAAGTCTCTTAGATATATGATTTTCAAATATTTTCTGTAATATTGTAGGTTACCTCTTCACCTTGATAGTATCCTTTGAAGCACAATTTTTAATTTTGATAAAATTTCAAGTTGTCTAGTTTTTATTTTGTTGCTTGTACTCAAATCTAAGAAGACTTAACCTAAAGCAAAGTCACAGAGATCTATATCTGTATTTACTTATAAGAGGGTTATAAACTTACCTGTTACATTTAGCTATAGGATGAATTTGACTTACTTTGTGTGTATAAGGAAGGAATCCAATTTCATTCTTTTGCATGTAGATGTCCAGGAATCCCAGCACCATTCATTGAAGCCTATTCCTTTCTCCAATGAATTGTCTGGGCACCCTTTTTCCAGATTAATTAAACATAAACATACAGGTTTACCTGCCAACTCTCAACTTTATTTCATTGTTCTATATGGCAAATGCCAACACCACACTTTTTTGATTACTGACGCTCTGTAGTAAGTTTTGAAGTTGGAATATACGGGTTCTTCAGCTTTGTTATTTTTCAGGGTTATTTTGGCTATTCTGTTCCTTGAACTTCCATATAAATTTCAGGAGAAACCTGTCAATATTTGTAAAGAAACCATTTGGGATTTTAATAAATTTTGTGTTTAATTTGTAAATCACTCTGAGGAGTACTGCTACCTTAACAATGTTAAGTCTTCAGATCCATGAATATGGGATCTCTAATTAGAGTGTCTTTAAATTCTGTCAACTTTTTTTTAACTTTCAGAATGTAAGTTTTATACTTATTTTGTTAAATTTATTCATAACTGTTGAGGTCTTTTTGATGGTGTTACAAATGAAATTGCTTTCTCAATTTAACTTTCTGATTGCTTATTGCTAGTGTATAGAAACTCTATTGATTTTTGTATATTAACCCCAAAGCCTGCAACTTTCTTCAAGTCATTTATTCTCACAGTATTTTTAGTGGATTCTTTAGGATTTTCTATATATAATATTATGTCATTTCCAGATAGATATAGTTTTGTTTCTTTTTCTCAATCTGGAAGACCTCTACGTTTTATCTTACCTAATTGCCCTGCCTACAACCTCCAGTATAATGTTAAATAAAAGTGGCAAGAGCAAACATCTTTATACCTGATCTTACAAAGAAAGCATCTGCCTTTCAGTATTAAGTTTGATTTTAACTATGGGATTTTTATAGATTCCTTTGATAAAGTTGAGGAAGTTTCTTTCTATTCCAGTTTTGCTGTGTGTTTTTATCCTGAAGTGAGGTAACATTTTGTTAAATGCTTTTTTTGAGTATATGAAGATGATTGTATTTTTTGTTCTTTATTCTACTGATATAGTGTATTTCATTAGTTTTCAAATGTTAGACATTTCTTGAATTTCTGGGATAAATCTCACTTGGTCACAGTATATAAATTCTTTTATATGCTACTTAATTTTGTTTGCTAGTATTTTGTGAGGATATTCACATCTATGTTCATAAAAGATACTGGTCTGTGGTTTTGTTTGTGCTATGATTTAAATGTGTCCCCTCCAAAATTCACATTGAAATCTGGTTCCCATTGTAGTGGTATTAAGAGGCAAGGCCTTTGGGGAAGTAATTATGTCATGAGGGCTTCACTCTTATAAATTGTTAAGTGTCTTATAAAAGGACTAGAGGGAACTAGCTTAGGCCCCTTTTGTACTTCCATCTTCTAGCATGTGAGGACACAGCATCTGTTCCTTCAGAAGGATGCAGCAACAAGGTATCATCTTGGAAGCAGGGAACAGGGCCCTCACTAGACATGAAATCTGCCAGTTTTTTGATCTTGGACTTCCCACCTCCAGAATTGTAAGACGTTTCTGTTGTTTATAGATTACTCAGTTGCAGATATTTTCTTAAAGCAGATCAAATGAAAGAAGACAGTTTATTTGATTTTTTCTTATGATATCTTTGTCTGGTTTGGTAGTGGAGTATACTAGACTCATAAAAATTGATAATGTTCTTTCGTGTTTTTTGAACAATTTCTAAATAATAATTAATGCTTCTTTAAATGTTTGGTACACATCATCACTGAAACCATTTGTGCCTGGGACTTCCTTTTTAGATAGTTTTTGATTATTCATTCAATATCTTCACTTGGTATAGGTCTATTCAGATTGCCTGTTCCTTCTTGAGTCAGTTTTGATAGTTTGTGTCCTTCTAGAAATTATTTATTTTGCTTAAATCATGTAATTTGTGGTCATGCAGTGGGTATAATCTCCATCAATCTTTTTTCAAATTCATTAACTCTTCTCCTAGTTCAAATCTACTGTTAGTCCCTCTAGTAGATGTTTGACTTCAGCTATCATGCTTTTTAACTCCAGGATTTCCAGTGGGTTCTTTTTCATAATTTTTATTTTCTTATTGATATTCTCCATTTAAAGGGGCATTGTCATCACATCTCCCTCACCGTTTTTTTTTTTTTTTTTTGAAACAGAGTCTCCCCATTGCCAGACTAGAGTGCAGTGCCACAGTCTTGGCTCACTGCAACCTCTGCCTCTGGGTTCAAGTGATTCTCCTGCCTCAGCCTCCCAAGTAGCTGGGACTACAGGCATGCGCCACCACACCCAGCTAATTTTTGTATTTTTAACAGAGACAGGGTTTCACCATGTTGGCCAGAATGATCTCAATCTACTGACCTCATGATACACCCGCCTCAGCCCCGCAAAGTGCTGGGATTACAGATGTGAGCCACCACGCCCAGCCATCTCCCTTTATTTCTTCATTCATGGTTCCATTTAGTTTTTTAAATATATTTATAATAGCCGTTTTGAAATTTTTGTTATGTCTGACCCTCATAGGTATCTGGGCCCTCTCACAGTTGCTCTTGCCTGCCTTTTCTTACATATGGGTCAAACTTTCCTAATTCTTTGCATGTCTTATAATATTTTGTTGAAAAGTATATTTTAAGTAATATATTGTGGTAACTCTGAATACTGATTTCCTCTTCTCCCCAGAACTTCTTGTTATTGGTTTAATGACTTAGTTAGAATATTCTAGTGAAATCTATTTATCTTGCAGGGTGAAGCCTCTGACATTTCTCCTCAAGGGGTGTACATAGTCAACCTAAAATAACAGTTTTTTAACAGAGATCTTTTTGACTTTCTTTTCTTTATATCTCAATTAACCCGTCTTCTTCTGTTGGTATTACACCCAGCCATTAAGCTCCAGTAATTGCCAGATGATTATTCTTTTGTATTCCACAATGTCTTGGGGACATAATTTGCTCCACAGTCTAATTCATATCTGCCCCGTTACAAAGGTAGTTTTTGAGCAAAGTCTTTGAGGTTTATTCTGACTCTGGGCAGGCTTTTTTCAGCTGTTCTCTCTGGTAATCTATCTGACCTAGGGCTTATCTTGCTGCTCTAATAGAGCTAGTTGTCTCTCATAAAATGCATATTACTAAAATTTCCATTGTTTTCAAGAACACCGTTAGGCTTGAACATCCCTACCCTTTGTTCTAAATAAAGTCAATTACTTTAGGGATAACTTGGGAGCTCTATCTCCCAGTGGACCATCTCTACCCTCCTACCTACACCCCAGGCAAAACCTCTGAACCCACTTCTTTTACAGTAAAACCTCTGCTTTAGGGCCTGGTTGAGGTGATAGGCTCTGGTCTTCTCAGCTTTCCTCTACTAGAATGCAACCTCAACCTTGCAGGAAAGCTCAGGTGAGAGTATTCAGGACCCCTCGTCTTGATAGCTTGCTACGTCAGGATTATGGTCTCCATCTGGTGAGTGTGTCCTTGACAGAGAAAGAGATTCTTTTCTCTCTTAGCTTTATTTGCCTAGAATTTAGCCTCTGCAATGCGAGGCTGGAGAAGATAAGAAATTTTGGCTGCCTAATCCTCTTAGGGAAATACCTTAGTCCTTGACTGAGAGCTGGGGGAGGAAAGCACCTAGTTGGTCACACCTACCTGAAATGCCATCAGACTGAGCTGAGCCCAGGTAGCAAGGAGGAGAGGAAGTGAAGGAGCAACTCATGGCTCAACAACAGATTCTTACTGTTCTTACAATACAGTAAATTTTCTTGAATAAATGTTGCTTCATTTGCTGTATGCCCTTAGGACAATTTTTAAAGACTTCCGAATCAAATAATTTTCACTGCTTATGGTTATTTTACTGGGGAGAATATCCAAGGAATTCCTCATACTACTACTAAAGAAGAGGATTTTTTTTACTCTGCTTTATTTTTACCTTTGCTGGAAGGCCCTCTCCCTCTGTGCTGCAGAAGCTATGAGAGAAGCATAATGCTAACGCTGGAATTTCAGTCTGATGGGAGCAGATTTGGCCGTAGATCTCAGAAGTACTTTCTTAGAGCCCCAGAAATAAGCCAACCTCAGCCTAGAACAATGTCTAAAGAGAGATCTTCTACCTTTTCAAAATACAGATCTGGCCCATGGTTCCACCTCACAGCACTTTCAGTTGCCAGGAAAGTGAAGGCTATAGTTTTCAGGAAAAGATTTATTTTATTTTTTTCTTTTTACTTTCAAATGCAGTTGCTTTTCTGAGATTTCATTAATGCATCAAAGGGAAAGAAATAAAGGGGGAAAAAGCAACTGAAAGAAACTAGGGAGACTAAATAATAGGCAAACAAAACCTAGGACACCTACTTGTCTGGAGTTTGATAAATGTGGCTGATTGGTGAATTGCTTTAAGGTTTTGCAGCTCTATAGGAGAAGTCAAAAACCATATAATCCAGGGAGCAACAGATTTGCTTCTTGGCTCTCTCAGGGACTGCACCTGCTGTTACTGACTCCTATATTGGCCTATCTGCTCCCCACTATGTGATTTCTTACACCAACACAATTTCATTTATCATGCCCAGTAAGGCTTTTTTTTCAACAAGTAGTATCAGGCTCCTGGCACATCTTCAGTCCCTGTATATGCCCATCTGCTTCATCTTGAGGTTTTAAATTTCACTGATGAATAAATTTTTGTTCTTTACAACATATACATTATCAAAACTCAAACTGCTTCACAATAGTCTAGATTGAAGTGATGTGCCTAAGTTCATGTTTTCTCACTATTAATCTGAATTTAGCTTCCATGTTCTTGAGAATAATTTTAATAAACTGGAGAGTACATCATAATGATTCAAAGTTTGAGTACTGTGTTAAAAATATTTGAATTCGAATCCCAAATTTGTGATTTATTAGCTCTGTGACCTTGAGCAAATAAATATCTCTAAACGTCTGTCCCTTCATCCATTATGATAGACTGTATAAGACAGTAGATTTGTAATGATTGCTAAAAATGTTTTTGACCATTTATGTGCCAGTAAGTAATCTAAGTGCTTTCCATATATTAAGTCATTTAATGCATATTATGTGTTTTGTACCATGACACATAATACAGCATTTAATAAATGTTTGCTATTATTGTTAATCAAATTAAATGTCGCCACCCATTAACAATCAGAAATAAGTATCATCACTTTCCATCACAACAAAGACTAGCTTGACCTTTATAGAATATAATCTTTCTACATATTTGTTTTCAGTATGTTGCAAGAATGAGATCATATTTTACAAAACAGATTCAAATTAGTACCATATTTAACAGTCATAAAATGGAAATCTTTTTCTCCTTTTTGTCTTAGCTCAGATATAATCTTCTCCAAGAAGATTCTCTTCTACCCAATCTTTCACTGTCCTTCACTCACCCTGCCACCTTGGTTCAGTTACTCTCATATCATCTATAATTGTTCTTTTCATATTGTTACGCTCAATTTTAATAATCTCTTTAATAAGATTTCACAGCAGAATTCATATATGAATGGCCAGTCATTTTCAGTGCACTGGTGACCAAAAATGTAATGAGAAGTTGGACCAGATTTTTAAGGAAGTTCCTCCCTACCCAGAGTTCCAGGAAGAGACTTTGGATTTCACATAGAAAGTACTCAGGGGGCTGCCTGCCCACAAGAATTAAAACCCCAAACAAAGTCCATTTTAAGTTCATGTGTCCCAGGACAGCTAAGGAGAGTGTTTTCAGTGACTAGAGACTTAGCCAAGAGGCATTCACTTTGTTCATAAGTAGGTTATTAAGCTCTAAATTTGTTGAAGTGACTTTCTAGATACATGTTTTATCTGCAAAACAAAATATTTGCACATAGAAATGTAAGGAATGATACAGTCAATAACCATTTAATAGCCAGCCCAATTTGAGACCGCATTCAAAATACCCAAGATAAAGCTATAGTAAACAACCGAATTGCATTCAGTTTGGATAGTAAATATAATCAATACCTTGATGCCATTATCTGAATCAATAGTCTTATAAGGCATTTCCTCTAGTAACAACACTAACCATTTCTTGAACATATGCCTTTACTAACATGATAGCACCTAATTCTTACCTATAGATCAGCTTCACTAGAAGTCCTCTAGACTTGAGATATATCTCTACTAAGAAATATGCCATGACAGAAATAATTCTGCTAAACAGCTGAATAACTTGAGGACTGAAGAGGAATTTCTAATGAGCCATAATTTAGACATAGTATATAGAATGTTTCTGAGAAAAGAAACATTTCTCAGAGGAATTTGAGATGTACGTTTGTTTCTGCTACATTCTCTCTCTCATAACAGTTTGCCAATATCCTGCTCATTATAATCAATACAAAAATCTGCATGGAAATAGACCCTATGCCAAATACAGAAAAAAGAAATTCTACTTATTTAGGAATTTCTATTAAATTAAAAATTACATCAATTACTATATATGACTACACATGTGTACATGTTTATAAATGTATTATCTCAAATACAATAGTGCAAGGGAGTGATTTCTCACCCCAACACAATTTCATTCTGTGTGAGTGGGTATAATAAATGGGTATTTTACCCATTTTATGGATTAGGAAAGTAAAGAGAAGTTGAGTTATTCTCCCAAAGCAGCCAAAATGTGGCAGAGTCTGGACTCATATCCAGGTCTTCCTGGCTCCAGAGCCTTGTTACTGCACTGCCAACCCTCAGGTGGGCTGCTATCTTAGCATTTTATTCTTATAACCCTTGGCTTTACAACCTAAGAACACAATGTTATTTAAGAAATACATAATTTCAATGTATTTAAAAATTGTGGAACTATCCTCATTAACAACTTGTGACAGAGGTCAAGAAAATAAAACTATCCCCAGAGTTTTCCTGTTTCTATATCCCTTGCATTTTCTTCCTCCACATTCTTCCATCTGGTTAAATCAAGAAAAACATTAGATGCCTCTGGTTTCAGATCCTACACAAAAGTCTTCACCATGATCCCCAGGAAGCGCTGAGAAACCCAATTGCTATATTGAGACCAATTTATGGTACTATTGGATAGCGATAGACAGGGAGAGAAGACAGCACTTATTTAGTGACCAGTATACTAGACATACTCAAATAATTATCTTCTCTATCTCTGTTGATAAGAGTGAAAAAGACTATAAGCTACTAAGTATTAAAGGACAAACAGGTGCTAAAATTTCAAATAATGGAGTGAAAATTGAAAAGAAAACTTCCTCTCAATGAGTAAACTGTAACAACCCTTATGAACTAGAATAACCACTACCATACAGTCTTTAATGCCTTTTCACAAGATTTGTATCTAAATTTTTAATATGGTAAAATATATATATATATTAATTGGCATTAATCTCTCCATAACTCTAGAAGTAAACATGAGGCCCAAGTTTTTAGGACTTCGGAATTGACATGTTAAGAAACTTTTGAAGATCACAGTTAGAAAGCATCTGCTCCAAGGTTCCAACTCAGGTGGGAGAGCCAAGTGTGCACTTCTAACTACATTATTGTTTGTATTAGTAACAGGATTATGCCTACATTACCACAGATAAACAGTGAAGACAGTGCAGTATAGTAAGAAAAAACAACTTGGAATCCTCCTCTTTTCTAACTGCATGACCTTGGTAACAGTTTAATTTTCTTTACGTGTTTTTTAATCTCATCTGTATAATGAGGACAATAATACTTACAAGAATGTCTATGTGAAGATGTCGCAGGACTCTCTCCATAGTTCAGCTAAAAACGGGGTCCTTGTCACACAACCATGAAAAATTAGGGTTCCATATAATTTAAAAGGGGAGAAAAACGGGATTTATTGGGCAAAGGGAAAAAAGGGGAAACAGGGACTCTCGGCAAAACAAGAGTCTTGCTAGTACGTGCTTCCCGCCTCGCAGATTGAATTCCAGGTGCCACGCAGGAAGAGGAGGGGCCAGGCTCCTCCCCACTGCAAAAGGCACGAACTTCTGTGGCTCCACCCCAGTGCCCACGCCTCCCAGAACGCAGGCCAGCTGGAGCTTCGCTGAGAATCCCTTCCCACCTGGTTGTCATAAAGGCACTTAGCACCATCCCAGGCACAAAATAGGTTAGAAGTCTATTTTATTTCCTGTCCTAAAAATATAAATGAAAAATAATTTGTAATTCCATTTGAAGTTCTCTTAATATTTATATGTTCTTGCAACAATTACATTTTGCATTCTGTTCTAAATATAACAAAGAAACTAAGAAATAAGGTTGAAAAATAAACAAAATACATTTTATGTTATTAAAAAATCTAAATCTAGAAAATATATGTAGAAGAAAAACATGTGTAAATTATCTTTGTTAGTTGGACGCCACTTTAATAAATTAACCAACACGCTCCAGTGGCATTTGCTTTGAGTAATCTAAGCAACAGAAATTTAAACTGACAACCCTAGAAAATGTTGTGATTAAAGGTACTATCCGTTTGACATACTTGTTTTATGCTATTTGGAGTAACTTTAGTTATAATCAAAAGCTTCGATGAATGACAACAGTCCGAAACAGTGCCTCTCTCAACAAAACACCAGTTTTATAACTATTATGTTGTCCAACCATCCTGCCAGGTGTTGACTCTTCAAGAAGTGGGTTGGAGAAAAAACAAAAACAATACCTATTTTTGATGAAAGAAGATGAAACATCCTTTCTTCTTTGTGGCATTTCCTGAACACCTGAGGCTTTTTTACATTAATGGCTTGATGAGGCTTTGTAGCAACCTTTATACTTTATTTTCCAGTTATATACCCGGAAGAACAGCAGGTAAAATTTTTTATCCAATTACCCCCACTCAGGTTACCTTGAATTTACAAATATAGAAGAATATCATTAAAATAAGCCCAATTACATAATAGCCCAAAGTAAGGGATAATTAAGCCTTCTGTTATTAATGGCTCCCATACAGGGTAAAACACTCACAGAGGCATCCTCCTCTGCACTGCAACAAAGCGGACATTAAGTCCAGTGACACTTGAATTACCCAACTTTCATACAGCATTCTGATGAGTTTTAAATAGACCCTTGTATATCAGGAAAAAGGAGTTTGTTTCACCTGAAATCATTCTACAGATATTTATTGCACACTACCTACATAACAGCATTGTGGAGGCTGCTGGACACACAAAGCCTGCCCTCACTGAAACTTGCCATCCAGCGGGAATGGCAAACATTGAATAAAGAAATACTAATATGAAAAAAGGTATCAAAGGGAAATTACACGGTATTAATATACATTGCAGGAATCTTGAACTTCGGA
Organism: Alouatta palliata; assembly: GCA_004027835.1. Taxonomy (NCBI): domain Eukaryota; kingdom Metazoa; phylum Chordata; class Mammalia; order Primates; family Atelidae; genus Alouatta; species Alouatta palliata. Next base: position 13,397 of record PVKV010008359.1, read on the forward strand.
AGCAACAGTAAAGGTGACCCAAAGAAAGTAGTATTACAGGAGCAATTTAAAGAATATAGTAGTAGGGCTTGACCAAATGAAGATATAGAATGTTCCAGGTAAAGGAAATAGTGAAGGCCCGGGATTAAGAAAGGATCAGGCAGGAAGTTCAATATGGTTGAAGAAAGCCAACTTAAGAGATAAATAAGGTATGATGATGTTAAAAAATAGGAAGAGCCCAAATCCCCGCTGGTATCTGAGTCTCGATAAAGTTTCTGGGCTAGAGTTTAAGGAATGCGACGATGTGACCAGAACTGCATTCTTAATAACCATTTTGGCTGCTATGCTGTGAGAAAAATGGATTGGCTGGAGGTAAAAGTGGATGGAAGGGATCAAATACAGACTCCTCCATAATCCAGACAAGACAATGGAGCCTAGAGGGAGAGAATCGCAGCAGGGAAGATACAGGGGGTAAACTGTCTAGATAGGAAATAGGATTAACAGAAGTTCATGACTAGAGGATGAGGGAGGTGAAGGATAAAGAGAAGTCATATTAATTCTTAGGTCTCTGGGTTAAGATACTACTCACAAAGACAAAAAAAAAAAAAAAAAAAAAACCTTGCAGAAAGGCTAGTATGGGGAGAGTGCAGGATTTTACCTTGTTCACATCAAATCTGAAATATCTATACAACACCCAACCGGAGATGTCCCAAGGCAGTTGGATACATATGCCTTAAAAAAGAAGACTGAGCTAGAAATATAGTAGTCAGCTTAAAGATGATACCTGAAGCTACACGGAGAAGTAGAAAAAGTTTCCCATCCTGGTTGGAGGTAAGGTTGAGAACTATCACTTTAAGGATATGGTTGGTAATCTATCCATATAACTGTGAAAGCATCCAGTTTACACAATGATCACACAGAACGGAGAGCCTCATGCTTTCAGCCACTCCTCAGGTCTCTATTCAAATAAGCATTTCCTGATCAGTCTACCTGAAGTAGCGCACATGCCATGGACACCCGCCATTCTCCATCCTCCTGCCCATATTAATTTCCTTCACAGCACTTATTACTCTCTGACTATATGCTTGGCCTATGTATTTATTGTCTTTTTCCTACTATAAAAATGAGATCCCCATAAGAAAAGAGACTTTGTCTTGGTTTTTCTACAGAACAGTAGCACCGTCTGAAATGCACCTATCACTTAGTAAATGCTTAATTCAGTATTTGTGGAAGGAAGGAATAAAAAGGGATCTAGAATTCAAAGAATAGGGATGCTGTTTTGATGAAGCAGAAGGAAAGGATATGTGCACATAAAGGTGGTTTTGTAGCCTGCTGTAGAAAGGTAATGTTCCATATTTAGCTTTGTATCCCTATATGAAATAATCACGTCTATGAGAAGTAGCTTGTACTCTCCTGATCAGAATGGGGTAGAGAGTTCAAGTTTAAATTTTTTTGGCAATAGCTGAGAACAAGGCTTGTCAAATTATTAAGCAGTGTTGACAGGCAACTTGAGGTTGGTCACATGGATTTTTTTTTACAGACATAACAATCTGTCCCAGCAGGTGATTTTCTTCAACTGCGCTCAGTATCAGGGTACAGTCATGGAGATTACAAGCAGCTGGGATAATCTAGAGTTAGGATTTTAATACACACCTGTGACAGGATAACAGCGCAAGGAAATTTGGCTTATTTGGGTACCAAGATGCTAAACAGTATTTTTCCTTTTGACTCAGAATTGGGCAAATAGCTATAAAGATGAAAACAACCATTATATACCACTCACATTCTAAAGAAAGCCATAAAGCATATTCTCACAGGATTTCTAAGAATTAGCAGAACTGGCTCTGCCATCTAAACTATCACTCCACCACACCCAAGCAGTCTATATTTGCAAAAGATTGAGAAGCAAGAGGAATCCACTGAAGCAGGTAATCATTGTTATACGACCGGGTTGTGGCTTCAAACCCTCACCCAAGTGAGCTGTGTGAACGAGGTTCTAAGGAAATCACTCGTAGAGATTGAGAAGTGCCTATAAGGGCATGTTATTCTGTAAGTGGATATCTATTACACAGCAGACTTGAAGACCTAGCCTATAGGCTTATGTGCTTGAAAGGGGAAACATGAATGGTACATGGCACACAAAGGAAAGAAGCATTTGTGGTTTCTATTTTTTGTGGTTTCTATTTTTATTTGGCTCAACAAGGATGTTTTAGTCTGCTGTGGTCAAATGGACACTTGAAAGGTAACCAGATATGAGCCATCCTGCTGGAATACTTCCAAAGAGAACTTCAGGCAGGGGACTGGACCTTAGCAGTATGTAGCTGTGAGGTGTTTCATGGAAGCAAAAGCTGAGTGTACACTAAGAGGGTCATTTTGAAAATAAATGGGTCCTACAGGCCCCCTGAGAAACCCCATGAGAACAGCAGCATTTGGGCACCTGCCACATCCAAAAGAGGATTCTCATGGCACAGGTTACAGGGAAGAAACCTTAACTCCTCTTCATACACTGTACTTCTCCTACATAAACCCTGGAGAAGCTGAAGTGAAAGAGCTGACATACCCATCTCTGCAGCCCAAGTCCTACGTCTAAGATCTGGCTCTAAGGTAGAAAGAAAAATAAATACTAAGCCGGGTTTGAGATTAAAAGTTTCAACTGGATTAAGTTGGACTAGATTGAAGTATTCATGCTTAAAATTATCCAAAAGAAATGGATCTGTCTGAGGTATGATAAAGGATAGAAAAATAATATTCTAAAAATAGAACCTCACTGAAGGCAGTGACTAAATAAAAACAAACAAAAACGCTTGGTTGTTCTTGTTTTGTTTTGTTTTTTGAAACGAAGTTTTGCTCTTGTTGCCCAGGCTGGAGTGCAATGGCACGATCTCGGCTCACCACAACCTCTGCCTCCCGGGTTCAAGTGATTCTCCTACCGCAGGCTCTCAAGTAGCTGGGATTACAGGTTAGCCACCACACACAGCTAATTTTTTGTATTTTTAGCAGAGACGGGGTTTCTCCATGTTGATCAGGCTGGTCTCGAACTTGCAACCTCATGTGATCTACCCGCCTCGGCCTCCCAAAGTGCTAGGATAGAGATGAGCAACCGCACCCAGCCAAAGAGCTGGTTTTGTACACCCTTAGGGTTAAGCTTGTTCAATAAACAGTGTTTTACGAGGACATGGAATCCAAGCTGGATGAGAAAGGAAGTGAAGACAAGGAGGGACTAATAGATGGAAGAACATAGAAGATTCACTGCACTAGGTGTCATGGTGGAACTGAGGAACAGCTGCAGTGGGAATACTTGAACAGATGAGCTAGAAACCCCAGGAGAGCACAGCGTCTAAATTGTGATTTCAAAGTTATGGCAGTTTGTAATGAATTCAAATCCAAGTTAAGATCTTGGAGATATGAGTAGCTGAGTCTGAGTTAAAAATAATAGTAAGTTCTTGAAAATGAGAAGGTCAAATAATTGAGGACATTGGATTTGTCATCCAATATGGATGCTGAAGTGTCCCCAGAAGATGGCAGATACGAGGAGGGAGAAAAGCACTGAGAGCCATGTACTAAAGCCGCTACTGGAGGCTTTATTCTGGATGGCCATGTGCCCCATGAAAATCAGCTACTATGTTACAAAGTAAATAGGTTATAATGATGTGACGCTGGCTGTGAGCTTCCAATGATAAATGCTTTTTGTAGAAGAAGGAAGACTTATTGGTTTCTATTAGAAACAGCACTGAGAAATGAGGAGGACATGTCCCCACCTACCCACTGTGGGAGGCATAAAAAGTCTCTGCAGTAGTTTCAGAGTAAATCCAGGAGGTGCTGGGATTGTTCACTATAGAGGCTGAGGATTCGGAGATGTTTGTTAATAATAGAATAGGAATTCTAGGTAGTCCAGTGGAAAAGTTGGTGAGAGAGGAGGAATAGGAAACTGGCAGACAGAGTCGAGATTTGCAGAGAAATCTGTATGCCACCTGAAGAATGTTGACTAGGAGACATGACATGGTCAGGTTTGCATTTTAGGTAAGTCACCCTGACAGATGTGTAGAAGACATTTTTTAAGGGGATTCAAAGCTATGGGAAGGGAACTGTTCAAGAAACTATGAATTACAGTCATGACAAGAAATCCCAAGGGTCTAAAATTGAGTAGTAACACAATGATTAAGATTGTGATTAAGAGCTCAATCTGCTAGACTTGATTGGATGTGAGAAGTGAAAGAAGGAAGTTTCCAAGGACTCTCAAACTTCTAGCCTGAGTAACTTGGTGGTTGGTGGAGACAATGAAGGAAAATTATATTTAATATATAATTTATATTATAAATTATATATTTATAATTCATAAATTTATAAATATATATAATATATATATTTTTATATATATTTGTTCAGATCTGGACATTGTATGAAAGACAAAAACCTTGAGTTTACCGCCACCTGTCATTTCTCTGCTTACATAGTAATGAAGTAGCTGATTTTCATGGAGCACATGGCCATCTAGAATAAAGATAACATTTCCTGTTTCCCTTATAGCTAAATGTAGCCAAATGATTAAGTTATGGTGAATGGTATGTGGTATAAATTGTGTTTGCAATTTCAAGGAGGTGCCTTTAAAAGGTGAGGTGTTTTCTTCACCTCCTTCTCCTTCCTGCTGGGGAATATGGACAAAATAGCTACAGTTCTATTAACCACCTTGGACCATAAGCCTAACCTGGCCATAGAAATTACAAAAAGCAGAGCAGCAAGATAGAAGGAGCCTGGTTCCTTGACTTCTCAAACACGAGAAATAAAGAAATTTCTACTTCTTTAAGCCACTGTAATTTTGTAGCTGTCTGTTACTCACAGCTGAACTCAATCCTAATAAATACCAGATGTGTTGAGTTTGAGGTGTCTGTGGAACTCAAGGAGGGGTATGCAGTACAGCTCAACATACTGATATAGAACTAGGCAAGAGATCAGGGTTAGATAGAGGAAACACAGGGTCATTCTCTAAAAGCTAGTCCATGTGGGTTTTCCAATTGCCTTCAGCAGCCTGATCTAACAGTGAAAAAGCTAATAAACGTTTACTTAAACAGATATTCAGATCTAAATCCATTTTCTGACCACAGAGGTAAAATAACTTAAGATATTACTTTGTATTTAAAAGATTGCCTTTGAAAATAAGAGTCACTACAGCAATTTTTTATATAACTGGCTAGTGTTTCTGAGGCAGACCACATGAGGATAGTATAATCACAAACGCCTTTTTATTATGGAGAAATTATGATTAAAACCAAATGAGGAAGAATTGTATGTGCCAAATGCTGTGCAATAGATACAACGAGTAACAAGTATTTAGGAACAATTATATTGACTTTATTTGCACAAAAAATTAAAATCTAAGTTTGAGCAAATGCCCAGGTAGCTGAATTCTGTATAGACTCAAAAATGAATGCTCATATATTTAAGAAAATATACTGCTAAATCATTGTACAAATAGTCTATACAAATACTCAGGATCCTTAGAAAAGCTATTTGTAAATTTTGAAACCTTTCCCACTGCAGACTTCATTAGAAGCTACAGCTTCTCCCCATATTTATTTCAGGCTGTTTTCTTAAAAATGAGAGCCATAGCTCCAAATATAAATTACACATAAGGAATTTCTTATAATGCTTCCAAATGGAAAAGGTTAGAAAAAGTGTTTCAAGTTGTTCTGTATTCTCCTCAAAAAAAAGTTTGGATAAGTAAACCAGCACCTACATGTTTGATTTTTTGTACTTTTATCATGAGTTTTTAAAGACAGTCTATCCTCTTCTCCCCATTTTTTAGCCCGTATGTGCTCAATCAAGGATTATAAAAACAATTTTAACACAGAATCCAGCAAACACAATTAAGAAGTAAATATACTAAGAAAACAAAAATCACAACAAGAATCTCAGCTAGTTATTAATTTTGTGCTTAGCCCCTGGTTTGGATTGCCTTGGCCCCAAGTTCCCAGAACAGAACAGAAACTGGTTAATCAGTGCATTGCCAACATCAAGAGTCAAACTCACATCTAGCCAGTGACAGAAGGTGCAATTTCTTTATGCCTCAATCCACATGGCTCTGGGACTCCACTGGGTTAGCAGCATGAGGACCCACCCATCTTCAGACTCTTGATACACATGTTATTCATCAGGGAGCATCAGAAACCCAAATGAATCAGAAACTAATCAAAATAAATTGATAGAACTTTGAGGTTTGAAAGCTCCTGCCCAGAGAGTAAGAAGATGGGAGTCAGGGGAGCAATCCAGTGATAAACTAGGTAAAGAATTACAAGGCCCAGAGTCTCAGTCTTGTTCTGATATAAATTAGCAGTCTGTTTCCTCCCCGTAAAGCAAAAGAATTGAGTTGGACTGGGATAGTTTCAGCGGATCTTCTAGCTTTAAAAGTGCATGTGTTGGGAATTACAGGTGAATGCTATGCTTGATGCCACCTAAATGTAATGCATTCCTGTATCATCTGTTCCTTTTGATCCTAGTCTCCAGGAGGTATTTAATTCAGATGTTTTGCTCTGTGGAAAACTTCCTGTCACTACCTTTCTCTCTTCAACTGATATTGGTTCTTTCAAACCAATATTTACATTGTTTTCGTTGCTATTTAGAATGGTTTAGAAAAGGAAGGCATCGCTAAACATAAAAATTTCCGTTAAGCAATTTTCCTTCTAGCAATTAAACGTGCTTTTGGGTTAAGTATGGTATAGAAAAGTGATTAAATGCATATGAAATCATGTGGGTTGTCAGAGATTATTTGGTTGTTTGGGGTCTCCTAGGATACGTAGTTGTTTTTCCACCAACCCACACATCCCCTATATTCCTAATAAAGCCTTTGGAATCTGCTGGGCTTTTTAAAGCTCTCACCACTCTCTTTCTATGACTTCACCGTATCATTAAAATCTAAAGTTATTTAGCATAATTTAATAGTATTAGCAAGATTTGTAACCGTATCCAAGGATATGAACTTGTTTGTTGTAACAACCACTTGAGGCAGTCCAAAGGGCCCTTCAAAGAAAGAAACACGCCATGTCAAATTTTCAGTAGTTTTATTGAAAAATGCCTCTTTTGTTTCAGAAATAAATAAGGCAGTGAAATTCACAATTTGCTGTTAAAATATAAAAGCAGCAATTCTATGTTCATAGTCTTGCAAATGTTTTCCAACTGCTTTTGATAACTAAGAAATATATTTTGAAAAAGAGTCAAACTAAATATACAACACAAACATGCAATCCATCTCTGCAGAATAATCTGCAATTTGGCATAAATGTTAGTGTGTCTAAAACAAGGAGGTTTAAGGCAATATGGAACTGTATCCCATTGATGTACTACCTTCACCTACATGGCTTAAGGTTTGTGGAAGTTAAAAGAGATGTATTACGAGCATTCTATGCCCCGGTGTATAACAGACAGAAGAGGAAGGTAAATAATTGCAATGGAGTTGACGTTTCCCTCCTTTTTGGTTTTAGGAGGGGAATTATTTGAATCGTGGTGTAATTGAATTGCAAATAAGTATAGCAAAAGATAAACTGCCCTCTCCAAACACACAGTAGCTCTGGGTTCCAGGACTTACTGCTTAACCTAAGAGTTTCACTGAGGCTGCCCGCTGTGCTAACTGAAGGCACACGGCATGTTCTTTCCTCGCAGATTTTGTGAACAAAGTATTTTGCAAGCATTTCAAGGGCAAAGGCAAAAATGTCTACAGACTGCGAGCTGGGAGCTAGGCTTCCTGTAGAAACAAGTTTCTCTACAATCAAAAAGGGTACTCCTGGATGAAGCAACGCTGGAAGAAACACCGCAGAAAAGACGTACACTGCTCTATTTGACCTGTAAATGAGAATTTCAACACCTTCCCCCAGCCTCGCGGCGCGGCGCGGCGCGTGGTCTCTGGTTCACTGCCCGGGTCCGTGGGGCAGGGGGCGCCGCCAGCGCCCGTGGGGAGGAGGCTCCTCTGCAGGCTCGTCGGCGCCGTAGTCCTCGTATTCCGCCGTCCGCTCGGGCTCCACCGGCACGATGAAGGGCTCGCGCTCAGGCAGGTAGGCCCCGCCCTCGGGCACATAAGGCTCTGTCCGATTCAACATTACAGTTACGGCATGATATGGAAGGCACACACAAACACAGCAAAAACTAAATCATCACCCGCGGTGATGGCACTCCAGTCTTAATCTCACAGCTATAAATAGATAAATTACAATGTCCCGATTACTTCCAGAGAATTTGGTGATAATCAAATAATGAAATGGCACTTTCTTTAAAAAAAAAAAAAAAAAAAAAAAAAAAAACCTTCAAAGATCCAGCAGTAAATACAATCATTGCACAAATACCTGGGAAGGGTCAGAAACTGGGCCAAAGAACTGTAAACGCAGTACCTAAGCAGGATTTTTCGCAAATCCCCAAGTAACTGTTCATGCCTTCAAACTCCTCAATTCAAAGAACAACTTGGAAAGATGAGGAGGTGAGGGGAAGTTTTATTGGCTCCTAGAAACTGAACTCGGGGGGTGAAAAGCAACTATCACCAGGTAATATACAGTACATGACATCTTCTGTGGCTTTTCCTCACACAGACTGAGTTACAGCTGGTGGGTGAGGAACACCAGTGACTACAGCAAAACAGGAAGAAAAGGTGATTTTAAACTTTGGTTTGAAAATTGCAGTTACAAAACCCAAATGAGAGGACACGGACAAAAAAGTAACAAAAAGACAAATGCCCTGAATCAGACACATCACTAACAAGCAAGAGATGAAGAGATTCCATTTGGTGTTATTCCGGCATAGAGCAAGCGGCAGGCTTTGATGCAGAAGCTTATTGTAGAATTGTTAAGTGATTTTAGTCTACAGGATCACATACAAATCATTTACAAGCCACAATTAGTTTATTATTTACATAAGACATTTCTCTTTAAACAGGTTAATTGTTTCTCTTAAAATGGCATAGTCTCCGCTGGTTAGTAGTTTTATTATGCCCCTCTTTCACAACTGAGGCTCCTCATGGCTGTGTGTTGGAATTTTTTTTAAATAATGTTTTTCTACATTATTACTGAAATGCATCAGGCTTATAAACTGACACCACTGCTTTTGTCTCATTCAAGTTAGTAAAAAGAGTCTCCACCCTCCTTTGTGATGTCAACCCGGTTCATTAACCATATCTGTGGTGAGATTTCCGTACAGAATCATTTCCTAATAAGCACGTGCGCAAACATCTCAGAAACAGGATTTTCATGTATTCAAACTGTAAGCAGCACTGGCGACTTAGAAAATGTGTTAGCCGGAACCTGAAACAGGTCAAAGATGATAGTTTTTAAAAGTTGAATGACTAAGTAAAAAATATAAATACACATCCATCTACGTATGTAATGGTTAAAGTATACATATATATATATCCATATATTTTTAGTTATCCACACACGCCATAAGAAGGTGGTAATTTATATTTATTTTATAAAGAATTAAATTGCAATTTTGTGAATGGGTTGCATGAGAACATACATTAAGATTTATTACTTTTGGTCATATGTAATTATGCATATAAATATATAGATATATAGATATTCAGATATTCAACTACTCATGCACTATTTGCAAGTAGCATATCATATCAAACAGCAGTATCATTTTTTAAATTTGCAAGATGCTTAAGGGTGCACTAACGAAATGGTCACCGTTGACCACAGCATGACTATCTTATTTCCAGATTGGCGTATCTCTCCAGTCCTCACGTCTCACAAAATCAGGTATAGGAGACTTCTGCCCTCTATAATTGTCAAACACTAGAAGTTCATTAACAATTCTTTAAAAACAATTACTAAGTCCCAGATTTTATAAATATTAATTCCATGGCTAGCATGGGACAGATAATTATGTTCAGTCATCTGCACCAGATTATCACAGTTTACCTACAAATTAGATTCCCAAAACAATTTTTAAATACATATTCCTGGCATTCTACAGTTGTATTTAACAAATCCCTGTTCCCAATCTTTGGGGGAAGAAAAAAGCCAATTGCTAGCATTCTTTGAAGTCCCAGGAGAAATAAGGAAAGGTTTATGATGTGATGTAAATGCAGAAATATAAGGGAAAAAAATAATAATTAATTCAATCCTAACAGTGAAATAATGTTTTATGCTATGGTAGTGAACACTATTATTATATAATCAAAACGGAATTGAAAGAGTTGATATCTTCAAGACATCTTCAAATCAACCTTCCTTCAATCCTAAGGAACTTCATTTCCATAAAGTTCTTTACTTCAGCTGAATTGGGGTTCCTAGAATGGCAACAACATACCTGGATAGCCTTGCCCATTGTATGGGATGCTGGCACACTGCGACGAATCACAGTATCCAGGAGGACCTGGGGGTCCTCGGATACCTGAGTTTCCAGGACGGCCAGGGGGACCAGGAGGACCTCTTGAACCTGTGGATCCTGGTGGACCTGTTCTGGATTCTCCTTGTGGACCTAGCGTGGAATTAAAACAAATATATTTCCCCTCTCGTCAAATACAACTCCTGAGGTAGCCACAGTGCTTTAAGTGCCACCTCCACTATCTCAAGATTAGACAATTTACTATCGTACGGTAAGAAAATGTTACCTTGAGAAATACCCAATATGAACTAAGGTGTGATGGAACTTTCTTACCAGTGACTCATAAGAGTTAATGCCAGAAATCTACTGCTTTAAGTATTTTATTCCAGAAAAACTGATTTAGCAAGAATTCAGCCAAACCAGAGATATCAGTGAGTTCTTTGATTTGCTCCCACTCCACAGAGAAAATAGGACCTGAAGGAAACAGCTCTGTTAGGCAGCCACATTGACCTGCCATCACAACAGGGCAGTGTCTGCTCCACAACTCCAGACTACGCAAAGCAATGTTATTTCTGGATCAAATCATAGTTACGGTTAACATAAATTGAAAGATTTAACCATAGGGCTGTCCTTGTCTGCAAGGGTATCATGTGCCTTGTAATGAAAAAAAAATCATTTTACAACCTAGTAAACAAAATGCATCAGACAACTAGTATTCCTTTCCAAAATATCAAAATGGTTTGGGAGAACAGTGAACGAAATTTAGCAAAATGTCAGACCTTTTAGTGAGGCTATGTTTTCTCAGTCTAATAGCCCCACAATGAAGATTACTGGAAAAAAACAAGAAATGTAACCATCTTTAAAGACTATGAGGCCAAACAAAACATAAGAATTAAAGAATTCCAAAAAGAGAGAGAGAAAGAAATAGAGAAATAGAGAGAAAGAAAAGGAAGGAAGGAAGGAAGGAAGGAAGGAAGGGAAAGGGAAGGAAAGGAAAGAGGGAAGGAGGGAGGTAAGGAAGGAAAGAAGGAAAAAAGGAAGGAAGGGAGGGAAATAGCAAACTTGTGTCACTAAAACTCATTCCATCATATATTAATGTTATAGTTAATATCTAGTAGAACCTATTCATTTTTTGAACAAAGGAACATAAAAATGAAGTATGGAGGTTGAACTTCTTGCTGAAACACATGCCATGGTAATAAGAGTGCTTGAAGCTATAATAACAGGATGAAGTATGAATCTCTTCAGGATGCTGTGCTCTCTCAATATTTATACTATTTGCCTGTTTAATTTACTAGCAAACCTACCTGGGGGGCCAGGCAGCCCCCGAGGTCCTGGAGATCCAGTACCCCTTTCACCTTTCTCTCCTGGCAAACCTAAGGAAGGAGAAAAAGAGAAAGCACAGGGGGAAAATTATCTGGAAACATGTAATTTTTGTCTTAACTGATAATATCTGATTCAAGTAATTCATTTCCTTAGTGAAAGCAGAACCTAATTTTTCACAGAAGTTCACTCTTTAAGCCAAGTTCTTTCTAGACATTTGTGTAATTCTAGATTCATGGCCAAGAAGAAAATATTGGCTACGAAGCAGGGGAAAAATTATTTGAAGCAAACAAACATGTCTAATATATTTTTTAAATAGCAATTAGGAACAGTAATCCTGAAGAAATACTTATGACATCTCATTGAAAAACATATTAAAGGTATTTTATCTTTAGTAGCCCGATTAGTACAGCATCCAAACCAGCCGAATTATAGAAACATCTAGGTTTTCTCTAGAATATTAAGTACTCCTTTGACAAAAGTGGGTACTCAGAGTCCTGAAATATCTGAAATCAAATAGTCCTGTTTTTCTCCTTTTCCTTCAACTGCACTTATCTATACCACGAAATTAGAGTCAAACAAGTATGTAAGACCAGTGCCAGGCCCTGAATAAAGGAACCAAATTAAGTTGGATCTAAAACTTGAGGGCTGCCTAAGAACATTCAGCTGCTGCTTGACTCTTGCCACAGTCACAGAGAGTAGTAAGATTTTAGTAGCTGATTTAATTTGCCAAGGTACAATTTTTCCCATTAACAACAACAAAAGTCAAAACAATAGCATTATCTTTACTGAGATCTGATAAAACATGCCATTTTTCTAAGTCATGGATCTCTATGGCCTGTGAGTTGCCTAACAACTCTTCTGAGGCCGTCCAAACAGACTAGTGAAAGCAGTTTGCCTAGGTAGCCTTCCAGATGCTTTCAACCATCCCAACTCCTACATTTATAGATTCCTTCCTTTATTCCAATACAGCTGCCAGAGACGCCTACCTCGTTCTCCAGGCGGTCCCTGCATCCCTGGTGTGCCTGGGAAGCCTGGCCGCCCCCCAGGTCCAGGTTCTCCTCTGGCTCCTGCACTGCCAGGAGGTCCGGGTGGACCCGGCGGACCTGGCTGGTTTCGATTGGAGTGGTAATCATTTGGAATCTGATTCAGCATCTGATTGAATCTGTTCATCTGACCTACAAGTAGAAATAAGGCTTGTTGGTAAGAAACGCAATAAAGGAGCGATGAGAGAGTGAAACTGTTTTCTCTTAGTGTCTAGTGAAATCCATCTCCATTCTGCACCCCCTCCAGGAAACAATCTAATTAGAATCCTAAAAATAAAATTAAGACCATCTATGTCATCCAGGACAAAATGGGCCCCAATAAATAATTGTTTCCATAAAATGCTGACCTATAAGCCACAAACATTACTACAAATATAAAAGAGTTGTTAAAGTTTAACGTGGCTCTGAAATAAAGTCTTGAGGTTAGCCAGATGACATCACTCAAAAGAAAGCCGTATTTATAATTAGGTAATTCTACAATATTTCATGTACCTAAAGCAATGATAATCAGGTTTCAGTGCAAACTGGAATTGCCTGTGGGACACCTTGAAAAATTCAGATTTCTGGGCCTCATCTCCAAAGAATGATTCACTAATCTTAGGGCATGAAGCAGGAACTCTCACTTCTAAAAAGCAACACAGGGGATTCTAAGCAGGTGTTCCTAAGTATCACACTTTGGAAAACATTGATTAAGACTTCTCCAGAGTGAGCTCTGGGTTTAAGGCCCACATCAGTCTTCAGGTACTGAGCTTTCTTACTTAACAGGCCTTAAGGAACAAGAAGAGCCTGTGAAAAACAGCAAGGCAAAAGAAAATTTCCTACCAAAATCGACTTTCACTGATCAAATTCATCTTGATGGGCCCCCTTCTTTAAGGTCACAAAATGACTTAAAGGTCATAACTTAAAATATCCAATGTCTTAGTTCTTAATGTTGCTGCTATTGTTTCGCCTTGGGTTATTATTTTACCTTAGTGACGATCTTTAAAATATCAACTTTATCTAATCAGATGCAAAACTGACGATGTATAAAAACAAGAGCTTCTCGAAATGAAAGAGAAATCTCTCTCTTAGAAACTTGATGACTCAAACTCTGCCTTTTCCTGCAATTCATTTTAAAACCATTCATACAGTAAAAAGAAAAGAAATTTTACCACTTATCAATTGTTCACAGACTTGTCTTGCAACTGCTCGCATCATGTTCTGGGAAGCAATGTCTCCCTTGTTGAATTAATGAGAATGATTAGCATATTGGTTCTACAGTTTTAGACTTCAATGTTTAACAAACAAATGTCAGATTTTTTAAAAATACATACCCTATCACCTTTTTCTCCTTTCAACCCAGATGGACCCTGAAAAATATGAATTGTATACATTAGAAACTGACAAACATATTCTAAAATGATGCATGAATGGACATCATGATGAAAGAGAACAAGGTCTGTTTTCTAAAGCATTAGCAAAATGATACATCACATTTATATCCGTGTTACTCACATTTGGCTTTTCTATAAAAAGGAATATAATCTAATTTCTCTCTCTCTCTCTCTCTCTCCCTCGCTCCTTCCCTCCCTCCCTCTCGATCTCTCTGAAGCACATGTACAAAACAGTGTACAGATGTGAATTTTGCGGTCACAATTGTAAAAGTTATGGAACATGCACACTTTTTACAATGCAATTCATGATACATATGGAACTAAAACACATATGAAGAGTGCCCTTGTGCTGCCACACTTTGCTCTATGTCATCATGGTTGGTTAGCTCAGCTGGTTATTGTGGAACATCCATGAGGTTAATCTACATTCAGTCTCACTAAGAACGAGCAGGCTTTTGTCAGCTCCTTAGTTCAGTATATATCCCTTAACTTCTTCCAGTAATTCTTTGTGCATTTGAGATAAAAGGAACTGGGTTTCTCTCTTATTAAATAACTCAATCTGAATGATCCTACATCAAAACACAAGCATAGAATATTTGTCCCTACACTGTCATAAGCCTCTCACTGACCATAAGAGATGTTGGGAAAGGTTTCCTTAGAGTGCAGCAAGTTTCTGTCTTTTGGTAATTTATTTCCAGGCTGCCTACTGCTATCACTGATAGAACATCTAAATCATTCACAAATGAGGTAACATCCCATACCAAACCACCTCTTACCATATCCATGGAAACCACTGCAGTTCAAACCAACACTCTTGCCTGAACTACTCCAATACCCTCTTAACTGCTCCCCCGCTCCCCATTTTGCTCCTTTTTAGTCTGTTCTCCACATAAAAACCAGAATGGTATTTTCTAAAGAAAAATTAGATCATGTCATTCCTTTGACTCCAAGAGCTTCCCATCACACTTAGAGGAAAATAATAATTCCTTACCATGGGCTACATGGTCCACATGATCATCTATGCCTAGCTCTCTGACCTCATATTTTATCCCTTTCCGTTTAACTCTCTTCACTTTGGTACCCAGACCTGTTGGATATTCCTTTCACATGTCAGACTCAGTCCTCAGCCAGGACTTTCATTCATGCTGTTTCCTCTGCTTGGAACCCTCTTTCCATAGATCACACAGTTTGCTCCCTCATTTCATCCCAATATCACCTCCTCAGAGAGGTTCTTGGATGACTGTATCCAAAATAGCTGCCTTCCCACCAGCACAATCTTTCTCTAATTCCCTTACTCTGTTTTTCGCTTCTTCATATCACTCATTATTACGGGAAACTATATTTACATGGTTTTGTCTATATCCCCCGATAGAATGTCTATAAAGGCAAGAACTCTGTCTTGTTTGCTGTTACATCACCTGACCCTAGAACACTGACTAGCATAGTTTAGGCAATAAATACTTAATGATGTATTCTATGAACATCTCATGGAAATATCCCCTATAGAATATCTGGTATTATAAGTAAGCAAGAAGATATCAACTGATTGTAATAGCTAATGACATAAGCTAACAATGATTAAGCTAAGCTCTCTGCTAAGACCTATATACACCCATCTGTTATGTTTGGTTTCATAAATTAGAGGAAAGTAAGATAAAATAGAGAAAAAAAGGAGAGGAAATTTGCTATGAAATTTGTGAAATTTCGAAGGACAAGGAAAATGAAGGAGAAAAGGGGAAGTGTTGGGGTTTAAATAAATGTATACAAAATTATAATTATCATTAGAACAGCTGGAGTTGTCTATTTCTTTGCCAAAAGTATTAGATTTCTGTGGAAACACTAATATTGTATTTGGAGCATTTGGCAAATGCAGGATTCTTTACATTTACTGCTATTTTATACATTTCTACTATGTGTTTTTTTAATTTACTGGCACTCTGAGACCGTCCTATTGTGCATGATTTGTGGAAATCATCTTTATCGCCGACATTTGGAGATCACATTTCAAGTAATAGCAGTAGACATTTCTTTCAGGCTTCTAGCTACAGCCATCAATTATATGAGTAATATTCTTATATAAGACACAATTGAGGTCATAGTAAAACAAAATGGAATGCTGAATGGGTAGAAAAGTTTCATATACTTGGCTGGGCATGGTGGCTCATGCCTGTAATCCCAGCACTTTGGGAGGCTGAGGTGGGTGGATCACCTGAGGTCAGGAGTTCGAGACCAGCCTGGCAAACATGGTGAAACCCCATCTCTACTAAAAATACAAAAATTAGCTGGACATGGTGGTGCATGCCTGTAATCCCAACTACTCGGGAGGCTGGGGCAGGAGAATTGCTTGAACCTGGAGGCAGAAGTTGCAGTCAGCTGAGATCATGCCACTGCACTCCAGCCTGGGCCACAGAGTGAGACTCCATCTCAAAAAATAAAGTTTCATATAATTGCTGTTGCAAAGTTTCTACCATGATCCATTGAGAAAAAGAAAGTAATAAAGTCACATGCTATGTTCTCACTTATAAGTAGAAGTTGAACAATGAGAACACGTGAATCCAGAGAGGGGAACATTACACACTGGGGCCTGTTGTGGGGTGGGACTAGGGGAGGGATAGCATTAGGAGAAATAACTAATGTACATGACAGGTTGATGGGTGCAGTAAACCACCATGGCACATGTATACGTGTGTAACAAACCTGTACGTTCTGCACATCTATCCCAGACTTAAAGTATAATTTAAAAAATAAAAATAATAATATAAAAAAGGGTACACACAGATTTTAAAGTATTTAGGTTGGTGGAAACGTAATTGTGGTTTTTGTCATTACTTTTAACCTAATATATTAGGAGGCCTTCTATCTTTGTGTTGCTTGCTTAATTTTATGAACCAAAGAAGGCAAGCCATATGACATAAATGTCCAATCCTAAGCCTGTCTGACATTACTTTTTTTAAAAGTTGGGTTTGTGTAATTTGAACAATACTTTAAAAAGGAAACATTCTGTCCAGAGAAGAGCTCTGATAAATGTTTGTCACTGCTAATAGTTGGACTTAATTGTCTTTAAGACATATTTTTATATTTCAGGATGCTGTTCATACAAAAAAAAACTCCTTAAATAAATTCACACTTCATAAATACAAACAATAAAAAGCTTGTAAAAAAAATATGAAGCCCAACAGTCATTACAAATACTGTGGATATTTTAGAATCTTCAAATTCAGTTTTGGAGATACTAATTTGGAAATATCAAATATGTGTACTACTATCTCAACTATTATTTTAACCAAAATATCTGCATAAGAGAAAGTTAAGTGAAATGTAAATCAGGGCAGGACAGTATTTAAAAAAGTAAAACGACCAATTAAAGTCCATAAATACTTCTATTTCTGGTTCTGATGTTCTAGCATCCTCAACTAAATAAAAAGAACAAATGGAAAGCTGGAAAATGCCACAGAAGGGTTAACATTAGCAAGCTAGGGATGGAGGCACTGTGCACCATCATCATGTATTTTTCCATCTTAAGCAGCATTCCACTCCTAAGTAAAAAGAATCATTTTGCTGACCCAGCTCTGAGTGTTTATACAGTGCAGAAATATGTGTCTTGGCTCATAATCCCATTCTCCTTTTAAAGAAACCCTGTAACCAAAATTTTCATCCCAGAATATTATAACAACCCAGAGAGAAAAATTTAGATCTGGTACCAAGTCAAATCCATGAGTTGAGCATGGTTTCAACAAATGCTTCAAACACATTAAAGCAGAGATAACCTAAATATGACAAAGCCTTGCAGTTCTCATTATTTGTTTCCACAGTGAAATGACTGTCAGTAGACATGAAGCTGTCTGCTTACCGGTCTGCCATGGTCTCCAGGTTTTCCTGGCTTCCCACTTGGTCCTGTGACTCCCGGGGAGCCTGGGCTTCCCTACGACAAATAGAGAGAGAAGGGGATTTTTATAACAAAGGGAAAATCCCATCTAAACTAAATGAATACGGCCTGTTTTAAAAGCTTTTTCATGAAACAGCTCATAATTACACATTCAGGAAGAATAAAACCAAATTTTAAGATAACATGAAATAAAAAAACTCTTGACCATTACAGTGCAATCCTTATAAACTATAAATTTTAAAATATATTTTGAGACCATTTGAAAAGTACATGCCTATGTTTACAATCAGTTTCACAATTTAAGACTATGATTCTAGTACATTGGTTACAAAGTGGATTTGCAGAAAGCGATTCTCCCCCCCTTTTTTTTAGTGTCCTATTAAAGACCAGACAACCTTCAAAAGACAGAGGTTGAAATTTTGGGCTGGAGGAGAATTAAGAAGGTGGCCAGTTTTGTGCTAAGCTGGGCATGATGGTGGCAGAGTTTCCCCTTGTCTGCTGGAAACTGTACTCTCAGCTTAGAAATTCATTTTTCCTTTTGGAGCATTCTCCACACTTTCATTCCCTTCCATCATGTCAGTACCCTTAACCCCACCAAAATCATAAGAATTTCTCCCTGCTGCTTTTACCACAGCTTCCAGATATTTTAGCCCTTTATTTAACAGAATATTTATAATATGTACTGGCCAATACATCATGTTCTAAAGCCTAAAATTTTCCTAAAATTGAATGATCAGATTTTGTCAAACAATCCTTTACTCCATCGATTACGCAAATGTTAATCTCTATAGTAAATACTTAACATGAAAGTTCGCTGTGCATTTAAACCCCCCCATTACCCAAAGATCTATATTTTAACCACAAATAATAAAATTATTTTAACATATGCCTTTAGTCTTCATATCCTGCCACACAGACATGGAGGTTATCTATCACCTCAAACAATTTTACTGGGATCTCACTTGGCTGCAAGTCTACAGATGCTAGTTTCAAAATCATTAGTTTCAGTATTTTTCCCAAAAATCTTAAGTTAAACACCCTTTGTTCTAGTCAAAGATAAAATTGACTTCCAGCCGGGTGTGGTGGCTCATGCCTGTAATCCCAGCACTTTGGGAGGCCAAGGCGGGTAGATCACGAGGTCAAGTGATCGAGACCATGCTGGCCAACATGGTGAAACCCAGTCTCTACTAAAAATACAAAAATTAGTTGGGCGTGGTGGCATGCACCTTTAGTCCCAGCTACTTGGCAGCCTGAGGCAGGAGAAGTGCTTGAACCCAGGAGGTGGAGGTTGCAGTGAGCCGAGATCACGCCACTGCTCTACAGCCTGTTGACAAGAGTCTGACTCCGTCTCAAAACACAAACAAACAAAAACTTCCTCAGAACAACTGATGGCTGTTCAGTAGTTAAATGTTCTTGAAATTTAAACACTATAGCCACAGATTCTTAAAATTCTGTAACAGAAATAATCTAACCACTGAGGTTATAAAACCTAACCACTCAATGCAGGGATAAAGAAACTAAGGCACCAACCAACTAGTGGCTGGCTAGTTAGGGATTTTGTTTTTCTTTTTCTCAAGTGCAACTTGATTAAACAGAAAGATTCCGTATTTTAACACATCTTTTCTCTAGCACATTTTGATGTAGGTAAATAAAAACACAGTTTCCTCAATGATATACTCCACAGCACATATGGAATGTACTTCAAAGGCAGGTTACCTGGCTCTTCTCTAGCAAAATGGGGTGAGAGGGTGGAGGTGGAGGGCACAAAAATGTAACCCATTTAGTTCTTACCGGCGGCCCAGGTGGGCCCCTGGGTCCCATTGTACCATCTTTTCCCGTGAAGCCCTATTGTAAAAATGAAAGTAATTACAGATTAGGGAGGTCATGAGCAAGTGAAAAGAAAAGATACCAAACAGGTTGCTAAAGCTGAAGGGCGAAGAGAAGGATTTAGCCCAACATGCTGTTTGGCAGGTAAGCTTTCAACATGAAGACAAACACAGCAAAAAAAGAAAAATTAACTTATGTCTTTCACTGAATAATTAATTTCTATGCTCATTCATTGTATAGCTATCAATAAAACAATTTTAAGAGCCAAACTAATCTTCTCCCAGGAAGGCAGATTCCCTTCATGAAGATATTAGGTTTTGCTTTTGTAATAGCATAAAGAAGTCTAAAGGAAGATTGACCCTTTCTATGGAAAAGTCCATGTCCACAGGCTGGCCCAGGAAGGACGGAAGTGAGAGGAAAGGAACGTTGCTGAGAAAAAAAGCAAGTGATATCACAAAAGATGACACTATGGTGGCGGAGTCTTCCTTCGTCTGCTGAGAACGGCATTCTCAGCTTAGAAAGTCATTTTTCCCTTGGTGCATTCTCCACATCCATCATATCAGCACCCTTAACCCCAGCAAAACTGTAAGAATTTCTCCTTGTTGCTTTTATCACAGCTTCCAGATATTTTAGCCATATATTTAGTAGAATATTTGTAATATGTACTGGTCAATACATCCTGTTCTAAAGCCTAAAATTTCCCTAAGATGGAATTATCAAATTTTATAAAACATTCCTTTATCAAATATACAAATGTTAAGCTCTGTAGTAATACTTAACATGAAAGTTTATTACACATTTAAACTCCCCCTTATGTAAGAATATATATTAGACATAAATAATAACATTATTTTAACATATGCTCTCAAGTCTTCATATCCCGCCATACAGACATGGAGAAGTCTGTATAGAGAATGTTGACCACCTAATTAGAAAACTCCCTTCCTCATTTCCTGAGAAACTGTCAGATAGCTAGAGCAGTTATGTCTCTACTCCTAGTGAATTTCTCTCGTCCTCTTCCAAAAGAGGCAAAGCTTGGCTGGGTACAACAGCTCGTGTCTGTAACCCCAGCACTTTGAGAGGTCAAGGCCAGAGGATTGCTTAAGCCCAGGAGTTCGAGACCAGCCTGGGCAATAAAAGGAGACCCTGTCACTAAAAAAAAAAATGAAAGAAAAAAAAAATAGCCAAGCATGGTTGCACACACCTGTGGTCCCAGCTACTTGGGAGGCTGAGGTGGAAGGATCACTTAAGCCCGAGAGGTCGGGGCTGCAGTGAGCCGTGATCACACCACTGCACTCCAGCCTGGGTGACAGAGTGGGACCCTGTTTCAAAAAAAAACAGAGGCAAAGCTGTCTTAACTGCCCTCCACTCAAAAGAGAGGAAATCCTCAATCCTGAGAATAAACAGTTAATTTTTGCAGTGGTCTGTCTCTCTTCATCACACACAAAGGCCAGAGCTGCCTCAGCCTCAGTTCCCTAGGCAGGAACAGAGCACATCTCCCCAGGGGCTTGATCTCTGGCTCGTGCACCCACGTTTATATTTTATTTTATTTTTTCTCTCTCTGTACAGTGCCAAATGACCTCTGCCTGGAATGAGTCATCCTGCTACCCAGTTAGTATTCATTCTCAACAGCAGATTTCTGAAATCCAGCTGAGGATTTCTGAGTCAGGTCATTTTTTAAAGTGTTGCATTCCTCTGTCAGAGATTTTTGTCTCTTTTTTCCGCAGAGAATAAAAGTTATTTCATCCATATTCTTGGATTCTTACAAAAGTTGACCATTTGGATCTCTTCCTGAATTAAGTATCCATACTTTTTATTAGTACATTGACTTTACAGTAGAAAAAGTTTAAATTATTTATTTAAAATTTGTTGGAAACATTCCACTCCCCCCCCCAAAAAAAAAAAACTTTTTCAGAAACTTTTAGGAATAAGAGTTCAGACTGTTTTCTGGAAGATCTAGGCCTGATTAACAACCAACAGATCCTAAGCCTACCTGATGTAACATCAGCATCACTTCAGAGGGCCCTTTAGAAAAAAATTCCCTAAAATATTGCTTGGACCATGTGAATAAAATTTCTTCCACCCAAGTTTCTCCAACCACTATATAGGATGCTCTTTTTCATTTTCTAAAGGTAAGTATCATATTTCTAAATAATTAATCCTCCTTTAGTCAGTCTAAGAACCTTCTGATCAACCATTTCCTTTTAGAGGAAACATATTCCTAAGTTGAGGTGAAGATTTACTGTGAAGTACTCAAAAAGGCTACTCACTACGCATCTGCAGAACTTCGTGCCACAATTTTATTTTATTCCTCATTTTTTGCCACAAAGCCGTAGCAGTAATTTCCACTTCTACTCATGTGAGGGTGGCTGAGAAGACCGTTGACCGTTTTCACAGATACACATGTACAGACACCTGTATATGTAGTTCTTTTTCTACTTTCTAATAGCCCCCAGCACTGTGTCTCATTTTGAAAATCATCTGTGCTGAAGACGATCTCTGTATCTTGTTTCTCCCCACTTGATCCTGCTAACAAGTCTTCATTCCTCACTACAACTCATAGCCTTGATCTCTGGTGCTTCCTTCTCTTCACTTCCACTAATGAGTTCAAGTTTTGTTTTGTTTCAGCTGGGATCCCCATACTCAAAGTCTCTCTCAAATTGCTGATGTCCCACCAACTATGCACCCTCCTTTTTGCATTAGTGGTAGTTTACTAAGCAGTAGATAGGCACACAGGCTGTGAAGGGAAAAGGAGAACACTTTCCTGAAAAGTTCCCTTGCCCTCATTCCAGGGTAGCCTCACCACAAAGCTGGACACAGAATAGAGTTTTAGAATAGAAGAGCACAGTCCCTCCCAGTCCCTTGCTTTTCAGGGATGCAGTGGCACTGCCTGATGGTGATGGCTGCCTGCACCAGTCCAGGAAGACAGTGCTGCTGGGAAGTGTGCTAAGGACCCGCCGTGTGTCTGCATGAAGCCCACATTGGCGTGGATGTTATGGGCTTCAGTCATAGCAGCAGCAAGCAAGTCAGTCCATCACCGCTTCTCAACTGCAATATTCTGGGGTTTGTTTTCTAATAAAGAAGACTGGTTTGTCACCCTTGTACTGTCACTGTTGTCCTTTATTATAAAATAAGAATTCAAAAAAAAAACCTAAAGTGCCAGTCTCAAGAATCAGAAGAATGGATATAACAGAACCACCTCTGCATCCCATATCCCAGAAAATACAGTTTTCTCTTTGACCTCTCCCCCCTAAATTCAAAAGAAGGCATGGGAGGAAATAAAGTTCACTGGCATATCACCTACCATTTTGTATTATCTTAGGGCAAATCTTTGCTCCCTCTAAATGGCCTGCCTCTGTGCCCATGGTGTCTTGGAGGTGTTAAGGTTATAGACCTATGTTTAGTGACAGTTGTTATAACACTGGCTTCCTCAGATCCTGCTGCTAGTCATATATTTTAACTTGACTGATTAATCAAAACACAGATTACTCTCAGACTATTATTGGAACCATAAGATGCTGAAAAGTCCTTAGTTCCTTTGCTTTGAGAAACTCTTAAAAATTTCTGGGTTCTTTTTATTAAAGCATCTGTGGTTTCCTGTGGAACCAAATGTTTCATATTGTTGATGAACAGAGCCTAGAGGTCATGTTCACCATGCCTAGAAGTGGTATTTGAGTTCTAAAAGTGTAGACAGGATGTCTTGAGTTTGTAGAAAGTGCCATGGGAGTCAAGGCTATCCTCATGGTTACAGAAAAGCTGCCTCATAACTAAGATTTTCATTTTAAGATTTAAAACAATTTGCTGAGATTATTGAATCTCTTTTTATCAGCTAAAACTCCTTTTCTAGACTTCTTTTTATGAATATGATACAGTAAGAAATTTTCTGAAAGTTAACATTTCAAAGACTCCCCTAGAGTCCTATCGTTCTGTCTCAAAGAACTTGAGATTGATCTGATGTTGGATGGTCCACTGACATTAGCTTTGCAGCAGTCCACAAGATACACGAACTCTTCATTACCAGCCTCGCAAACTGGATTTTGAAGGGTTCTTAATTAATAAGAAACCATGTGACATCATTTCCAACATCATTATAGCCTGTCCAAGAAAACTTACTCTATCTCCTGGAGGTCCCATTGGTCCTGGTGGGCCAGGTAACCCTGGGGTTCCCTGCATAGAAGGAAACAAACCAGTGAAACACCATAACATACTCCCTGTGTGGAAGAAAATCCTTGTTATTTTCAAAAATGTTTTTTTTTTTTTTATTCCAGAGACTCTGAAAGAAACAGGAGAACAGAGCCAAGCACATTGCCAAGCATACAGTAGATGCTCAGTCAATACCTCAATTGAACAGCACCAACTTGAAGGCTAAGACCAGGACATGAAACAGAAACAAGGTAAAACATATATCCAGGCTTCTGCTTTGCTACCTAACCTGGGCTCACCTTTTGAGGCACTACAAAGGGAAATTTTCAAATAACACATGGCAGCGGGGAGAAAAAGCAACTTCAAGACCAACTCACAGCTCGGCCTGGAAGTCCTGGCTCTCCAGCATCACCTTTCATCCCTTGGCGACCCTAGAGTGAGCAATGGGAAAACAGTTCTCAGGCGTTTCACAGAGATTAAGTGAAAAAGGAAGACATGAGTCACTTATGAAATCTTCATCACTTCATAAATCCAGTGTAAGGGTTCAGAATGAGCACAGAAGGGTATTTTTTTAAAGGAGATGAATAAACCTTTTTTGGATTAATCCTCACTTTTTAAACTACAAATGCTGTGTTATAATTTCCACTTATGATGTTGTGGGATAATTTTATATAATTATGGGACATTATACCTACCTTAAAAGAATATAGTTTAACATAAGGGATTATCTATATTGCTTATAAGAAAATTTTTAATAAAGTCAAATAAGTAGCAGTAATTTTTTCTACTCGGTTTGATATTATTACATGTTTTATTTACGTATCTGAAATAACAGTCATCATGGAATGCTATCTCAGTGACTAACCTCACTGAATTATCTGAGAAAACATTTGATTTGGCAAAATGCAGAAAAAGTTCTTTAAACTCAATGTTTATCCACCATTCTCATTTAATACAGAAAGCCTTTGTGCTTACTTGCTCTCCCGGAATAGAGAGTCCATTGGGTCCCTGAGGGCCTGGAGGACCCTGGGGGCCTGGAGGACCTATGTCTCCACGAGGACCAGGGGGCCCCTAAAATACACAAGAGAGAGACAACCACAAAGTAATATAATGTCTTTTCAGTGCTGACATTTAGTCAGACATTTGTCATCATAACCCTAAGACATCAATCATGTAATATTTGCAAACATTTTAGAAATCTACATCTACGAATTTATTAATGTATTTTGTTCCTTCCCTTTACTATTGAAAAGTGCAATAAATTCACAAGAGCATTTAAATTTCCACAAAAGTCCTATAAGAAATAGATTTTAAAAATCAAATATGTTGCATATAATACACTCATATAATTATTTTCATAGATTTATATGAGATTAAAAGCTCAAGATTCACTAGATTTATTTATTTTAAGCTAGTCCTCATTTCTCTTAGATTTGGGCATTTCTCTTAGATTTTCTGGGACTAAAGTATATATAAATTAAGCAGGGAAAGAACAGACACCCATGGATGAAGTGTCCTATGCTGGAGCTCTTTTGCAATCTGTCTAGACGGAAAAGGCACAGCCTTGGCATCAGACAGGCCTGGGTTAGCATCCCAATCTCACCCTTTCCTAATGGGGTTATTTTATCATTAATTATATTATGACCAAAAACTACACATTATATTCATAAAATAGTCCCCTGAGAAGCTTGAGTTGTCTTACAGAAAACCAGTGTGGAGCTGGCAGAAGGGGCAGATGACCCCTTGTGAGCACACACGCAGTCACTCAGTGTTTTTTTCTGAGACTGGTGAAAAAAGGAGCAGCAGAAGTGCTCCCAGCAGGCTCCAGCTCTCTAGCAGGCCTCTGCTCCCTGTGGGATGGGGGTACCCCCTCTGCTTCCCCACGTTGCAGCCAAGCCCTTAAAGATCTTCTCCACCTTCCCCATGTGTAATTGTTACAGCTACAACATGCATCCTATGCATTTCTTCCTCTGGGTAGATCTAATCCATCATTATGACATCAGAGATAAGACAGAGATAATCATATTACCTGAGGCATACTAAACCTGAGCTGACTCGCTCAAGGTCACATAACCCCTTTGTGGAAATTTGAACAACCAGACTTCAACATACAGATGAAAATTTAAATGCACTCTAACATATACTTACAATTGCCCCACTGATACCTCTTTCACCTCTGGGACCTTTAGCACCAGGCCCTCCCTAAAATACATAGAGCACATGTTAGTGTGAACATAGGAAAGTAGGAAGAAGTTGATAAATAAAAAGTGCTTTGGGAAAAAGTACAATCTCCAAACAATCAATACAGCTGCTTGCAAAATACTGAAGCAAATATTTCATGTCATACGAATATGTGAGGAAAGAGAATTTCAAAACTTTGTATATTCTGAGAATCTTCTTTTTTAAATTATATTTCAAATTTCAAATTTTCACTTGAAAATCAGAGGTTTATAGGGAAAAGCAAACATTATACTACTTGTATACAATAAAGAGAAAAATTAGCTTTGGATTTATGTGAATTCCTCAGGAAAAATGACAGTCAAAAAGAAGAATATCTTAAATCTCTCAGAATGTTAGAATATATACTTAATAGGAATTCAGAAACAACTGAACAAAGAGGAAATAAATATGATAGTAGCATCCAAGAATGTTACCTCACAACTACAGGGGAAAGAAAGCTCAACAACTCAAAAACATCTAAGTCACATCCAGGATATAATTTCATGATTATAAATACAAATGACTATTACTAGAAAAAAAGAATGGTAATCCCAGTGACATTTTGATTCTTTATATGAGGAGTGGGTTTATAATTAACCTAAAATCAGTCTACATTATTTGCTATGACCCAAGAATAGTAAATTTTGGTGTTCTGTGAATCCCTGAACTCTTCTTACATTAATTACATATTTTCTTAAAGGAAGCCAACAGAGATTAGAGCTATCCTCAAAACCGGCCCAGGTCAGATACTGGATTGACTAAGTCAAAGGGTTTCGCATTGATCAATGAACTCTATCACCGCAATCTTCATGTTTTCCCATGCGCTTTCTTGGTCTTCCCTCCCAACCAATGCATAAATCTGGTCACGTCTTCTCATTCAAGTTATTCCAAACCCAGAGTTTATAATATCATCACATATGTAAATTATCCTCTCTATATGTTATTCTCACGGTATGTCTGCTACATAAGGGGCACGTGTTCTAGGTTCTCAACAAGTTGTTCTTGGGTCAGCTTCTTAACTATGGCTTTATAACACATAAGAAGCTTTCAGGAGACGTAAGGAATTTTCAGTCATGTAATTAGAGATGGAAATCCAGGTTCATATCTTTAAGAGAAAAGCTTCTGAAGCCTAGCCAATATTATCATTCTTGCATAGCTGAAGAAATATGTCAAATGCCAGAATCAAACATTCTTCCCAATTTACTCTATTTCAGATGTCTAAACATAATAAAAAGATGGTCTGCAATTTAGCTTACTCTATCCTAGAAAACCTGGATAAATTGAAGCATTATTGACTCCATACTGGCAAATAGATGATCACTCTAAAGATTTCAAAGGAAAAACCAGAGTAACTATTTCAGTTTCCTTACCGCAGGGCCTGGAGGTCCTGGAGGTCCAACGCTGTCCAGTGTACAGGTGCAAGAATTTGGAAAAGCAGGGCATTTTGCCTCATCCCTCTGAAATTTTGCAAAGAATATTTACCTTTAAATTTAGAGGAAAAAAAGACTTCCCATCCCCAACCCCATTTACATGCATAAGGAAGTCTGTTTCCCAACTTAAAGAAATAATTTTAATTATCATTATGAATAGTCTTAAGTTGAAACTTGTGCTCTTTTATGTCTTTATTTTATGCATTATGTTAGAAAACCTCGCAAATGTTTACAAGACCACTGAGACCGCTGGTAATTTAATCTAATTTCTTCTAATCTGGTCTTAGAGACTTGTTGTGTATCTCTCAAATATCAATTCCCATTCAGAAAAAAATCCAAAATTCTTTCCTCTTCCTCCATTATCCTCATTGTTTTGCCTCTCACTTCATTCAGGTCTCTGCTTAAATCTCCCCTTACCACTGAGGGCTGCTTCTACCTACCATCACTGTCGATCCCTTTGCCCTGATTTGTTTTGCATCCTAGGACTTTCACTCAACAACATAGTATATATTTCATTGTTAATTCATTCTCTCCCACTGCCTTTCTCTGGAATACTCACTTTTTACTGGCTTACCACAAGCATACAGATTGCTGCCTAGCTTATAATAGGTGCTCAATAAATTTTTGCTGAATAAATAACGCACACTCTTCCTGTTGATGCATGTGGGTCTCTGCTGGCCAAAATCTTCAAATCTATCACCAACATTCAACTTTGTAACCATTACCACTTACACAGACACTATTAAAGAAAAGCCATCATCTCAAATAGAAATACTATGGTTATTTCTACCGTTTTAGAAACCTTAGTTATCCAGAAAGGTGCAGGTTTGTTCTGTAAAATACTGATATTTTACAAGCAATAAGAGGGCTTTATAGTAAGTGGGCTTATCAAACACATTAACTTAGCAGGACTTTTCTGTTAGGGAGAATTTCCAGATACAGTCTGTGCATTCCTAGCTTGTGAGGGAGGGATCACACAGGCACTGGCCTTCTCTGTAGCAGCTGGTAAGCACCCATACGTTGCGTGTCTTTTAGCTCCATCCTGGAAATGCAACTGTGGAGTGCTTCCTCCTCTCCCAGGCACAAGGGTTTATTCCTGGGGGACTGTTAAAGCCATGACAGGATTCAATTTTGTTTTACTTACCCTAGAGGGAATATCACAGCATCTGTCTCTACTGGTCCACACTGGGCTGCAGACAATGTCAAAACTCTGGATTTGGAACTGCAAACAACCAACAAGCAACATCAGCTAAAGACACATGAAAAGCATTTTATACTGACATTTCCACACTTTAACCACTGCCAACTTCTCACAGAGACTCTCTCAAGGGTGCAAGCTATTGAGAGCAATGTGATCCTTACTTCAGGAGGAAAGAATACAAAAACATACCTACGAGAAAGAGATAGAAAAGTGAAACGCATGTATGTGAGATTCCCACTCCTGATTCACTTCTTTGACTGAAATGCAATGTGTGAGTGAGTTTTGTTTCATTTGTTTGCTGTGTACTTTCTTTTTTTTTTTTTTTTTTTGAGACAGAGTCCTCTTCTGTTGCCCAGACTGGAGTACAGTGGTGGGATCTCGGCTCACTGCAACATCTGCCTCCCAGGTTCAAATGCTTTTCGTGCCTCAACCTCCTAAGTAGCCAGGACTACAGGCGAGTGCCGCCATGCCAGTTAATTTTTTTGTATTTTTTAATAGAGATGGGGTTTCACTGTGTTGGCCAGGCATGAGCCACAGTGCCCAGCCTTGTTTTATTTTTTAAGAGAATACTAATTTCTATAATTAAATGAATTTGAAGCCTACACACATTTGAATCAAGTTTGGTTTTGGTTTTGTTTTGTTTGGAGAAGGAGTCTCACTGTTGCCCAGGCTAGAGTGCAGTGGCATGATCTTGGCTCACTGCAACATCTGCCTCCTGGGTTCAAGAGATTCTCGTGCCTCAGCCTCCCAATTAGCTGGGATTACAGGCACCCACCACCACACCCAGCTAATTTTTGTATTTTTAGTAGAGACGTGTTCTCACCATGTTGGCCAAGCTGGTCTCAAACTCCTGACCTCAAATGATACACCTGCCTCGGCCTCCCAAAGTGCTGGGATTACATACATGAGCCTCCGTGCCCAGCCTAAATCAGGCTTTAAGAGCCCATCCTTATAGAAAAGTAACACTAAAGCAAATTAAAGAAACAATTCTTCACTTATTCTACAACTGATATTCTTCTTTTTAGAAATCGTTACCAAGGAATTGACCAATAACTTTTCTGATGTCCTCAACTATTTCAAGATAGCATATACCTTATATCTTTCTACAGTTTAAAAATAAACCTCTTTTGATAAAAACTAAAAAGTTGTTTAGAAAATGTTATTCTTTTAAAAACCTGATGTAATTTTTTTTTTTTTTTTTTTTAGATGGAGTCTCCCTCTGTAGCCCAGGCTGGAATGCAGAGGCGCGATCTTAGCTCACTGCAACTTCTGCCTCCCAGGTCACAGTTCAAGTAATTCTCCTACCTCAGCCTCCCAAGTAGCTGGGATTATAGGCACGAGCCACCATGCCCAGCTAATTTTTGTAGTTTTTAGTAGAGACAGGGTTTCACCATGTTGGCCAGTCTGGTCTTAAACTCCTGACCTCATGATCCGCCTGCCTCGGCCTTCCAAAGTGCTGGGATTACAGACGTGAGCCACCGTACCAAGTCCTGATGTAATTTGTATACTTAAATATCAGATTCAATATTCAACAGAAGGTTTGAATTTCAACCAAAATTATATTACATTTGAATTAATTGTTTCTGTGGTATAGAATAAAAATTTCCCTTTTGAATTTAGAAGAAAATCCTGTCCATGGACCAAAGCTAAATTAAGTAAACAAAGCCATTTTTAAAATAATAATAATAGAAGCCAAACAGGTTAGCTTTGCTTTTAGGGCAATAGGTCTATTGATTGACATCCATACATACATTTATTTATTGAGACAGGGTCTCGGTCGGTCACCCAGGCTAGAGTGCAGGGTTACCATCATAGCTCTCTGCAGCTGCAAATTCCTGGGATCTATCAATCTTCCCACCTCATGCTCTCAAGTAGTTAGGAATATAGGCACATGCCACCACACCCAGCTGATTTTTTCTTCTTTCTTTTTTATAGAGACAGGGTCTCACTACATTGCCTAGGCTAATCTTAAACTCATGGCTTTAAGTGATCCTCCTGCCTTGAGCTCTGAAAATGCTGGAATTATAGGCATGAGCAATGGTGCCTGGCTTTGATTGGCATTTAATGTGAACTTAATTAGCTTGGTATGATGACAACTTTAGATTTAAATTTTCCCTACTAGATAGTATTGTAAATGGGGTTGGCACATTCCTACCTCAAACCTGAGATGGTGAAAGTTGTGAGTAATGGAGTCAGCTGGCTGCCCTACTCCACTAATCCTTCTGAGACAGGCAGCCAAATGGCTCCTCTGTGAACAAGTGTGGGCTCTGGTGAGGGTCACAATTAGTGTCCCCAAATGCTTAATATTCTGATTGCACAAATCTGTGTTAACAATTATCGCCGAAGAACAAAATAGGAACTATCTTCTCTTTCACTGGGTGTGCTGGCAACTATTTGTGTGGTGTTCTCCAGTTTGATCCTATTTCAAGATGACTACATGGTATTCCCTGGGGCCTTGACATCTTATTTTGTTTCTAGTAAGTAAAGTACACTATTACTTTGGTAATAACCAAAAGTATGTTTGGTGGATAACATATTTTCTCAATGTACTTCTTCCAATGTTTTGATTTGACCAAGAAATTTGACAATTTAAAACTCACTGAGAAAAAATAGAATGAAATAAAACTCACTGAGTTGTTTAGAAAATGCCATTTCAATCTTAACACAAGATACCAAGAAAAAATAAAAATGTGTTACTCACTGCAGCTGATTTTCTTTCCCCTTTAAGGAGTTTTCCAAGAATTTCATAACCATCAGTTGTTATATTTCCAGCTTCCTGGATGTCTTTTTCTATAATTTCATAGCAGTCAATGTAAATCTTAACACTTTTTGAAGTCACTACAATATGAACCTAAAAAGATAATTTATTTCCGTTATAAAATTTCTACACTAAAAAATTAGCTGACTCTGCATAGTTCAATTCAGATTTTTTAAAAGTTTTTTATTATTGTTATTATTTTTTTCTTTCTTTGCTTGTTTGAAGGTGACTGGCAGCAATGACTGAATTAGTCATACTGCTAATTAACCTCCAAAGGTTTGTTTGGCACATCTTTTTTAAGTTTTTTAAACTATTATCATCCTAAATCTAGAGTCTTGTACTGAAAATACAAGAACAGTTGGCAATGTTAATGATATCATTTGCTAATCATATGAAATTAGACAAGCCATTTAACCTACATACAGATACACATGTGTAATTTCTCATTTTCCTGCTGTCTACTCTTACTGAGATGACCAGAGAGGATGTAGGAGGTAACATGACTTTGTAAACTGTAAAAAGCTATCCAAATAGAGGTTAATAAATCATGTATATATTATTATAATCACTACAAAGAAACGTCAGATGTCTTCCACTAATTTTGCTAAATTCAACTTTCAGTTTGTTGTTCCCCAATCTCAGGCAGAAATAATCTGCATATATATCATACAATAAAGAACTAGCACATTCAACTCTGGAAATAAATAGAATTCAGGATTCAAATTCCTTTTAAGGAAAGAAGTTCATATTGATTTATCTTTTGTTAGCTACTAAAGACACACAGAATGTTAACAACTCTATTAGTATAGATAATTAATAAAATGTTTGCATTTCAACAATGAAAAGAATGGTCCTAGGTAATCCTTAACTTTATAGCTATGTTCAGAGTTTCTACTTATCACACACACAAATACTCAAGTAGGCCCTTGATGATGACTTTGAAAAGTTTGGCAGCAAAATAAAAGGAACAGAAATTCCCTTAGATGCTCTCAGTCAATAAGTATAATTTCTAAAGTATTTTTTAAACTAAATATTTTTCCTGCATGGAATCACCACCAAAACATAAGTTTAATGCATCTGTGATACATATAAATTACATATTGCTTTTATATAAAAATAATACATAGCTTACTAAAAATAAAGTTTAAATGCCCCCCAGACAATCAACTAATACTGAATTCAAGAAGAACACCATACTAGGGTACTTATAATCTAATAAGAACTAAAACTTTTTGGCTCATATATGGACAACCACAGAAGCAAACATTGATAAAGCTGTGAAAAACCATAGTATCCAGAAAAATTATTTCAAAACTGTTTTAATTCATGACAAAATTATTCCAGGAACACTTGTCATTGAATGCTAACCATAGAGAAACACCGTCTATAAATACATTTTGCTATAATTTATTCAGTGTGTATTTTACTGCATTTTAAACACATGCATAATTACATTTCAGACTGGGCTCTTCATCTGTAGATCACTGTGCCAAGTATGTGGGGTAACCAATCTATTTCCTAAATGATGTGTTGTTGGTCCCAGACCAGGAGAAAAATATAGGGACCCTCTTGCTACTCATCTCCCTTCCCAGACTCTGCCATTCCAGTTCTCTTTCTTATTATAAATGTCTCACATGAATGCACATCATCTTTTAACAATAAAAGGAATACACAAAAAAAGCTTTTCAAGAGAAACCCCAAGAAGCAATACTATCATTCCTTAATTAAACTATTTTAGTTAATCCCCTCTCCCCAAAGATCCCTCTCCCTGTCACTGTCTCTAATTTCCTGCTCTTGAAATATTGCTCATTCTCATCCCAAGTTTGAAAAACTTCAGTTCAGAATGTAGATGGAAAGTGAAAGAAGAGTGCTTGAATCCTTAACTCAGTAAAAAATGTGAACAGCTGATAGTGAAGGTGGTACTTAAATGGATGGGATAAATAAGAGTGAGCCGAAGGAATCGGGTGAGGTATTATTTTATACTTGTGATTTACAAGATGCTAGCTCTTAGATTAAATTGGTTCAACACATACACACACACACACAATGGTAACTGTAGAAGTAATAGGTTAATTAGCTTGATTGTGAAGATCATTTCACAATGTATATGTATATCAGAACATTTCATTATATACCTTAAGTATGTACAATTTTTCTATATAGCATCTCAATAACGCTGTTTAAAAAGAAAGAATGGAGTTAAGAAAAGGATGAAAAAAAAGAGCACAGTGGGAATAAAAGGAGAAACTAAAAGAAGGACAGATTATTAAAAAAAAAAGAAGGTAGAGAATTCAGAAAGAAAAGACAGAGCTAGTAAAGAGTAAAAATAGGCATTATATAAAATCCAACAATGCAAATATCTTTCTGGGGAAGTAAATGGTATAAAGAAGAGAATGCAAAGAAAAAATCTTGATTTGCAATAATTAATGACTGTAACTACAGACCTCTAAAAAATACCGCCTTTTAAAAAATTCAGATAAAATGAAGATTTCCATGACAGTTGGAAATTTTAAAATAACAGTTACCAAATGATTATCAGTGGTTTAAGAGATGATCAGATTCTCGATATCTTCAGTGGTTATAAAAATAAAAATAAAAATAGTCCTTTTTAGCAAGTTACTCAAATAAGTTTCACTGAGCCAAAAAAGTTCGTAAGAACTTTGCCAGATTCAACATCTAATATCAGATAAGGATCCGTTGAAGCCAATAACGCTTGCCAAACTAGAATTTGCTTTTTCGATGAGGCATTTATTTTACTGCACTTCACTAAGGTCTGTAAACCTTTAAGTAGATATACCATTGTACTCAGAGATTTTTGTTTTTTCTCAATTTTTTTTTTTTCTGTTGTTGTTGTTGTTACCACTAATGTTTACATGGAAGCCTCCTTGAGTTTGATGAGGAAAGTCCTTCACCATCCTTATCAAAAATCTGATTAATGAATAAGAACAACACTCTGGAAAGAAAAAAAGATTCCTCAGGAGTAGAAACAGTAAGAAATACTACTAAATCTACTCAAGTAGAAGAAATTTCTTCAGTTTTCACTTGAGAATCAGCTTGAACTGGAAACATCTGTCTTTTACGTACAAGGCCTATTCTTTCTGCACGCCACACTGGAGAAATGTTAAGCATTTGTGCAACAAGTGGTATTCCTGTTAACATAATCCAATGGATGAAGAAATACCATTAAAATGTCCATTCCCATACATAAAGGGGAACAACCCACACTGGGGCCTATTAGAGGGTAGCAGGTGGCAGGAGGGAGAGGATCAGAAAAAATAACTAGTGGATACTAGGTTTAATACTGGGGTGATGAAATAATCTATATGACAAACCCCCATGACAAACTTTTGGATTCGTTACAAGATGTAACAAATCTGCACATCTTGCACACGTACCCCTGAATTTAAAATAGAAGTTTTTTTTTAAAGTCCATCCCTAACCTCCATTCCTAACCTAGATCGTTCTTTTTATTTCTAATGCTTCCAACTTCAGTATTTTCTAAGTAAGAAGTGCTTCTTATTTTTCAACTAATTGTCCTTTAGAAACCTCAAAAAAAAAAGTTTCTACTATCCTCTGGATGTCAGGATCCCCTGGAACGCATCTTAAAACTTGTAATAAGATTTGCTAGAGAATAGTGTTTTTAAAGAGTAAGTGTGTTCACATAAAAATTAATCTCATAAACATTTATCTTAATTGTTTTGGCATATATTTATAACTTTGGTTTGATAGAAATGATTATTCTGCACTTCACTGGTTTGTACTTTTTAATAAAAAGCAAGCAGAAGAAATATTATCAATTAAAATAGAATCCACTAAAATTAAGCTTTCCAAACTAAATGACATAAAGATTCATAACAAAATGGTAAGCAGAAAAGTAGGTGAATAATATCATATATACTATATGATTCAAATGTTTAAAAAAAGCATTAAAAATATATCAAAATGTTACTAGTTATCTCTTAATTAGTATACCGTTTTATTTTAAATATTCTTTGAATTAACCAAATTCTCTACAACAAGATTTTATTTTTAAGAGACATAGTTATAATTTGGTGATTTTAACATAAAATTTTAATAAATAATAAATTTGTCTTACATTTTTTCTAGATATCAGACTCAAATAATCTTATGTTTTTACCTTATGAAAACTTCCATAAAATAATGTCTTTACTTCATCTGTGTCAAATGTAACAGTTTGCACCTCGCCTCTTGTATCCTTGTTAAAGAATGATAACGTCTTGCTAGAAGCTGCAATCAACATAAAAGTGTCATTAAATCATACACATTGTATACTTTTTTTTTTTTAGACAGAGTCTCACTCTGTCACCCAGGCTGGAGTGCAGTGGTGCGATCTTGGCTCACTGCAACCTCTGCTGCCCAGGTTCAAGCGATTCACCTGCCTCAGCCTCCCAAGGAGTTGGGATTACAGGCACCTGCCAGTGCACACAGCTAATTTTTGCTTTTTTTTTTTTTTTTTTTAGTAGTGGTGGGGTTTCACCATCTTGGCCAGGCTGGTCTTGAAGTCCTGACCTCGTGATCCACCCGCCACGGCCTCCCAAAGTGCTGGGATTACAGGCATGAGCCAGAGTCCCGGCTTGCATTGTATACTTTTTATTTAAAGTATTACCAAATAATTCTCTGGGGAGATATCTTTAAAAATACAATAATTTGAGTTGTGATAAAATGCAATTAGAATATTTACTGATGTGTTATACTTGGAAAAGTTCAAACATAAAAGTATGTATCAGATAAATATATATATAATGTATATTCAGAAAGTTTTTTGAAAGAGAAAAAAACATAATCAAAACTATGTACGCATGTGCCTTAAGATAAAAATTCTTACGATCTGCAATCACTCCAACTTGTGGTTTGTAGTCTCTGTCTGTGATTTGCCAAATTGCAAAAGGGTCACTGGGAGTTTCCGGGAGAAGTCTGAATAATAATATAATCGTGTATGAAGGAGGAAGTCCATTTGGGTGTAGGTCTCTGTTGGATAAAACAAAAGAAAGAAAAAAAGAGGAAAGAAAAAAAGAAAACAAGTAAGAAAGATTGATTGCTTTAACCTCAAGAACAGAGACTATTTTAAATCTTTGCACCAGAATCTCATATGGGTAGTATTAGAGGCTATTTGTAACAATGTGGCTCCTTCTGACTTCTCTTTAGAAGGAGAAAAATACAGGTAATGCATCAAAAGAACAAACACAAAAGATCCGTTATGTAAATTGTAATTAATTATTTCTAATTTGATAAGGTCGCAAAAGTCTGGGAAATTACAAAATAGTTTTTTATCCTACTAT
Source organism: Alouatta palliata (assembly GCA_004027835.1). Taxonomy (NCBI): domain Eukaryota; kingdom Metazoa; phylum Chordata; class Mammalia; order Primates; family Atelidae; genus Alouatta; species Alouatta palliata. The sequence continues at coordinate 50,191 of PVKV010008359.1, forward strand.
TAATACCTACTTTTTCTAGATACACAGAGGATTATAAAATTATATAATTTTAGAATAATAAACATGACTATGAATATCACTTAAGGAGAATGAATCCAACTAAATATAGTTAATTTCCAATGTCAGGCGTATGAGATCATAAAATGGCTTAAGATTTTAATTTCTCTCTCCCTCACTACCAGTGATAGTTTTTACACTTCCAAATTCCCCCCCGAAATCAAATACATCATCCCCAGAGTTCATATGTTCCCAAAAACAAAATCCATTTTAAATGTGAAGGCCATATACATGTGCAAACATTTAGTGATGATAAAAGGTTGTGAATCAATTAAAAGGAAATGTTTCTTGGCTCTAAGCTGTAAGTCAAAAAACAAAAAATTGGTTCCATGTGTCCCTCCAGAATTTAGTCAATCATTGTTCCGGGGGAATCTTTGAAGTGGAATTGATGGTTTTCTATCTGAGGCCATTTAATAACACTCTCTTCTTGAAGGTAAGAAAAAGAACCAGAAAATAAACTCATAGAAAAGAAGCTATTCCTTCATGAATTATTATAGAGGACACAGAGCTTCCATGTCCTAATAGCACACCACTAATGCCATCTTGCTTTTAAAACATATGCTCTGTGTAAGTTGACATGATATCTTTTATATGTTCAAGAACTATCTTTATAATATTCTATATTAAAAATAATATTTTCTCCACATCAACTCTCACCTCTCACCTAATCCATTTTTCTCCCTCCTTAATTAGTGCTTGCGAAAAAATTATGTAATTGTATTTATGATTCTTTCCTTTCAGTCAAAAGTTTTGACTCTTGAGAAAACAATAGGGTGTCTTAAGTTAAAATGTGGAAATCATATGTTGAACTGACTAGAGGAGTTAAACACTGGGTTTTAAGGTTCACCGAAAAACCCAGAACTTTGAGCGAACATGGTTAACCATTAAAAGAGTTTGAGACTTACAATGTGGTCAAACTACAGCAATACAATCTGTGCCTCTTCAAATAAATTAGCTTTGGTTTTAGTCTGAATTTTCCATCAGCTTTCTCAGAGTATGTCATATTGCACACATCATTTCTGACCCTGTCCTGAGCTTCCAATAGCTTTATTTCTCATTATTCTTTTCTCTCCATAAATTGGCAAACATGTTTTTCAACATAAAAAGTTTTCATTTTAATGAATAAGAAATACAGGTTTCAGTTAATACCCAGGTGCAAACGTTCGTGAAGTAAAATAATATCAACAGCTACACAACAGATTGCTAGAGCATCAGCCAGTAAAAACTGCCAACTGTCTGATCACGAACAAGAAAAACTACCTTTCATTTTCTAGAGGTCTGAAACACGAAAAAGAATGTTTCCTCTCATTCTGCACTTATTCCATCCCGTCTTCTGCACCACAGGGAGAAATGTTCAAAATAATAAGTTGCCTTCCTGTTTTAACAGCTTTCCTAGCCTTAAATTGAAAAGGGTCAGTAATCTGTTACCAGCATGAGTTTCTTGGATCTGGGAATAATGAGGCCTGAGTCTTTTTCTCCGGTGTGCAAACAACTATGTAACCTGAAAACAACTCAACTGTATTTAAGAAAACCAATCAGGGTCATCCATAAGCAGTCTTTCGACAATTCTAAAGTTCCAGGATTCTGGGAAGTCAGCAAAGATTCCAAGAACCTTTTGCAGGTTTTAAGAAAAAGAGAATCTCCCGTTATCACACTTACGCTGTAGGCTGATTCACAAATGCATTCTTCTGAATCCTGTAAGCTGAGTAGCTGGGGAAAGACCCTGACTCCAAAGATACTCCTTGTACAGAAGCAAAATTCTTTTCTGTCAGATTGTATGCTTCAAGCATCTTAAAACCTTTACATCAGAAACGAAAATATTAAAAGGAGTACATTTTAATTATTTTATTGTTTAAATCTGGAAATTAATTAGCCCAAAAGTATAAATGCTTACCTGGTGAGGTGTAGCCATCCAAATAAATGAGAGGACAACCTGCAATGAACACTGTTCTTTAAGTATGATTCACCAACACGATGTACAAATTATGCACACACAGAAAGTAGCAATGAACATAGTTCAAGTAATGACATTGTCCATTCATTTATTAAAATAATTTCTCAATTTAATCTTTTATGAATTATTTCTTGTACACTTCCTATGTGTAGGAGAAATTATACTATTAACCAGCATAACAAATATTTCCCTAACATTCTCTAATCCAATTGGATTTTTTTTTTTTTTTTTTTTGAGACAAAGTCTCGCTCTGTCCCCCAGACTGGAGTGTAGTGGTGCAATCTCAGCTCACTGCAACCTCTGCCTCCTGAGTTCAAGCACTTCTCCTGTCTCAGCCTCCCAAGTAGCTGGGATTACAGGCATGCACCACCATGCCCAGCTAATTTTTGTAGTTTTAGTAGAGACAGGGTTTCACCATGTTGGCCAGGATGGTCTTGATCTCTTGACCTTGTGATCTGCCTGCCTCAGCCTCCCAAAGTGCTGGGATTACAGGCATAAGCCACCGTGCCCAGCCCAAATGGAATTTTACAGTACTCTTAAAAATAATAAAATAGAATTAAAGGAGGAATTTTTCATGTTTTTCAACAGATTTAAAGAACTTCCCTCCCAGGGAATTTTAGATTTCTGCAAAGGTAGGAGGAGCTTGTCCACCCCCAACCCTCTTCTCTGCAAAGTCTCCAAGCCTCGCACTGGCTACCAAACACCATGTAACTGTAACAAGCATGCAGTAGTTTTTGTTCTGGACCCCTCAGTGTTGAGGGTACCATATGGCTGCATCGCTGCATCCAGGACTACCTGGAGAAGAGGAGAAACCACTCTAGCCCCCTACTCACTTTCACCAGTGCAGCTGGACTCCAGAACTTCAGCATAAGTTTTCACAGTAAGCCAAGAAAGTTTGTTTATTCTAACTAGAGTTCTGTTTTTAATAGAATGTTTAATGGGGGGAATATTATATTTATAAAGCATAGCCCTGCCTAGGATCAGGGATCTGGACTAGCCAGAGACCCCTAATCTGTAGGATTAATTGTTTTCTGGCAATTATGGAGGATTAATTGCCTCCATAATCTATACCCCAAGAAATGGTGTTAGTGGATGGTGATAAGAATAAATTGACTTAAATAATCAATCTCTGGTTCTTCACTGTAGTTAAAAAGCTGAACTTGAAAATCTAAACCCAAACAAATGGGAGCCAACTGAATTTCTGAGGAACCACTTTTTTTTCATTGCTCTCTTGAACCACAGATGTTGACAGATGACTACTAATTGATTACTAATGGGGAAAACCTTCATCTCGCAGAATGCAATTTTAAGCTGAGATTAATTTAACCAAATGTCACAGGCATTTGGGCGGTGGAAAAAGGATATACTAAAACACTTTCCATATAAGGAAATTACATATTCAAGGCTAAAAATGGACTCTGACAAGCATACATTTAGCATGATCTCAATAAGAACAATGATTCGTCAGGTTCTCAAGTGATTTCCCAGGATCTATTTATGCACAGACTTAATCCCATAAAGGATACAGAATTATCTACTAAATAATTATTTTTCAGAATAAGTGAGGTTACAGATCTGTGTTGACCGTGACTTACTTGAAGTGGCAGTTTCACAAACAAATGTAATAAGATTGTCCTCGATCTTCTCAAAAGATTCAAAGTCGTCCACAATGAACACGTGCCGTTCACTTGGTTTGCTGGCAATGTTGGCAAGTTCATTGTACTCAACGTCAGCCACACCAACCACAAAGACACTGAACCCTGCAAAGTCGCATTTATAGAACGAATCACATATCTCATTTTCTGTCCTTGTTGTTACAACAATGCAAAAAGATTCTTATCAGAAATGATGCTGTATTTTCTTAATGTATGCAGCAAGTCCTTTTATTTGACATAAACTCTCTTTAATAAATACACACTTTTTCCAGGTCTTTCTATCTTCTAGTTTACAAAACTCATTTAATTTGATTTCCTAAGATAAAATCCTAACAATTCAAATATGAAGATTTTAATAGCAAAAAGACTTCATGTGGTACACACTGCCTTCCACAGATCCACAGTCCTGATAGACACATGAGTTCTGCATCCATTAATATTTTAAGCTTATGTGACTCAGACATCAAGAATGGGCTCACTTTAAAATTTGGACTCTTGAAACTGATTCTCTCTGGAAACTCAGACTCAAAGGCAGAACTTTGGACATCTTGAAAATGGAATCTACAACTCCCACTGGCAATAGACAGGCTATGACGAACAAGCAAATTTAGGCTATGACAAGTAAGCACATTTTTCACTCCAAAAGCTAAACTCGACATCAGGGAGAAAAAAGCTATATAAGGAATTAAGACTATATTTAGATATAAATAAGGTAACGTCAGAAGCAAATATTCACAAGCCCAAACTTAAATCTATCAGGAGTCACAAACATGCAAAAATCTGTGTAAGGTGTATAACATAATGGCAATACATTTTATAAAAGATCAGTAAGAACAACCTCTATTGAAAAAAGACAGTATGATTTAGCACTAACATAACTCATAACTTTAGCCAAAGAATTATGCATGTAGAAATGACAAGTTCCATGTAATTAAGTACTTTATAATTTACTACAATAAATTATGCATAAAATTCTCTCTAAAAATATATCTACCTTAGACCCTGCTTGGGACAGCAGGGGGTAGGGGATTGTTAATGCAAGTACTGGAAAGATCTACTTTCATCTCTAATAGTCATAAATAACTAATCCAAAGGACAGTGTTACCAGGAGGCTGTCAGTCTATTTGATTGGCAACATCTATCCCAGAGATGGCCCCCTGAGACCTCAGTACTCCTTCTTTGCAATGTCTTTTAGCAATCATTAAGTCTACATCTACAAAGATGTGCTAAAGTTAAAGGCTTCCCTGTTTCTCTCCTTGCACAGGAAGCAGTATCAAGATTCATTTCTGCTATGGCAGGAAGCCTGCTCTAGCATTCTCCCATTATTGTTGCTTTCTGTAGCCTTCCAGCCACTATGGGAAAATGTGGTTTGCCCCTTGTCAATCCTGAACCACATCTTACACAAAGAATATACCACGTCATTTTTGATCAGTTGCAAACCATTCCATAATTAAATATAAACTAGCATTACACATTACAAAGGTATACAGTGCAGAGTGAAACAGGAATAATAATGTAAAATCAGCAAATTTAGTCTTTTGCAATCATTCGTGAACATTTAAAAATTTTAAAACTTGCAAGTGCAATCAAATTCATGTATGTTCTTGCCTGACTGCTGGATGACCAAAGCCGCCTTCTTGACTTCATCCTGTGACCGACCATCTGTGACCACAACCAACACCTTAGGGACATTCTTCCTCATGCCGCTCTCCCAAGTCAAGACTTTCTCCTTGATAAACGTGAGGGCCTTGCCTACGGAATGTGGCGTAGAACATTTTAGTGTCACCTCAGTGAAAACTACCCAAATGCCATTAGTCACACACAACTGATAAGAATCTGGACATTAGCATGAGATAATACACTGAGTTCTGCCACTACAAATGCTTGGAGACTACAGGTCTACATATACACGTACCTGTTCTTGTGTTTCCTCCTCTGTACCTAATGTTCTGCAGGGCCCCAAGGGCTAGGGCCTTGTCATTGTACGTGTTCAGCTTGAACTCAGACTTGACTTCATCACTGTATTGCACAAATGAAACCTGAAAAGAAATGGGGTTTGGCAGTGAGCCTAAGGCACCTCATTTTATATTTCAATCTTTGAATGATTCTCGAGCTGCAGAATAAGGGGGGGTAAAAAGTATCTCAGACCTGATAGAATATGGTAAGCTCTTTATAACTAACATTACAACACCGACTGCTAATGTCTCATTAAATTCTCTAATTTTAAATCTTCAATGAAATTGTCATAATTGACATTAATAATGAAAACACACCATATTCATTTTGTGCCTTTTTCTAGGACATAGAAAGGGAAGGATAAAACTGGAGAGCAGTGAGATCCCAGGATTAGACATGAGAACACACCATCTCAAATCCAAATGTTGGTTAAACAGTTGACTCAGCCAACTACTACTTCTCACTGACTATATGTGTTCTTTACAGCAATATAAAAATGTCACATGTGATTATAATCATCCCTCATCACAAACTCACTGAAAATGGGATTTCGGGGGAAAAGTACAGGCTTCAGAATCCTCTGGCAATTAATAGCTGTGTGACAATGGATTTTTTATCAGTAAAAGGAGGATAACTATGGTTACCTTCTAGGGTTGTTTTAAAGGCTAATAATCCTGGTCTACAAAGTAACTAGTGCATGGAAGTTAATAAAATATGGTAGCTATTTCTTGTTAGAAATACCAATTCCTAATGGGATGAAGAAAGAGCTTGCCTGTTGACACATTAAGAATATAACCACATTAAATTAAGAATATAACCACATTTAATGAAGAATATAACCTCATTAAATTAAGAATATAACTAGGGTAAAGAGGACATGTTTTGCTGATGAAATTGTTTGTGGTTTATTTCAAAATATCTTATTTTCATGATGCCACAATGATGATCAAACTGCCAAAATAAAGAAAAAAAAATTCACCAAAGAAATGAGAAAGAAAAGGAGAATCGTTTTTTAAAAGAACATAATCCCGGGAGGCCAACGCAGGTGAATCACAAGGTCAGGAGATCAAGACCATCCTGGCCAACATGGTGAAACCCCATCTCTACTAAAATACAAAAAAAAAATTAACTGGGCATAGTGGCACACGCCTGTATTCACAGCTACTGGGGAGACTGAGGCAGAAGAATCGCTTGAACCCAGGAAGCAGAGGTTGCAGTGAGCCAAAATCACACTACTGCACTCCAGCCTAGCGACAGAGAAAGACTCTGTCAAAAAAAAAAAAAAAAGTCTCTTGCTTTAAGGAGTCAATAATTTAAATAGAAGACAGTCACACAAATAGTGACAATACAAAGTGATATTTGTTGTAATGCAGCGATACAGACAAAATACTTCAAAAGCATGGAATGGGTAAAGCCATCATGGGGCCTCACCAGAGTGGGCGGAATTTTAATTGGGTCTTCAAAATCACAGAATCCAAGAAATAGTTAATAATAGCTTGAATCCGATTATCAGAAAGGTCTGTGAACACCACCTAAAATAGTTTAGAGCTACTGGACGTGAGTGTTCCTAAGTCCATGGGAAGGTGCGAGGGCAGGGTGGGGGTGCAGTGTGGAGATTCTCAGCTTTGTACAGGCAGGTTAGGGTTACAGAATGATTTATTCTTTGAGGCCTCTCATAGAAAAATAAACTTCGCTAAGTACTTCTGTACAACAAACACATTTGGAGTGATTTCAGAGCAAGGTAACTGGTAGTTATCTTTTTAAAAAAGCAAATGAAATACCCTTTAGCTCAACAATGGACATTCTTCTGGTCAAGGTAATTATCTGCAAAGTAATGATAGAGCCAGCAAGTTCCACACACCCACTCCAGTCACTGTTTATCACTGATTCTTCTAACTTCACAGGGAATGACAATCACAATGAATTTAATATCCAGAACTTTGGATGAACTTCTATAGAAATGTGTCATGGTTGGCAGTTTCAAGCAGGAAGTTAGAGTCAGAATCCCCTAAGTTCTCCAATAGGAATCTCACGTAGCCAAAGATAAAAACTAAAGGAACATTTATTTTTCTATTTATTTATCATTTACACCCAATTCCCTCCCAAAAATACATGAGTAAAGGAGATAGCAAATAAGAGAAGGGCAAAACGAGTTTATATTGAAAAGACTTTTTACTTAAAAAGTTCAAAGGAAAGGCAAGACATCACAAAAGAGTAGCCACTGGTGGAATGACACTCACCTGAATCCCAGCAGGACTGATTTCATCAAAGCCTCCCACAGTATTGAAGATAAATTTTACAACTTTGTTAAAATTATCATCCCCGATGCTCCAAGAGGCATCAGTCAAGAACACAATATCTGCCTTGGCCCCTTTGCATACTGCAAAAAAAAAAAAAAGAAAGCAGAGGAAGCCCCAAATCTCATGAATTCTTTCATTTAAATTATATCACTTAATTTTAACTTTAGTATAACACCTTGCTACTCAAAGTGTGGTTCTGCAACAACAGTACTGCCTGGGAGCTTGTTAGAAATGCAGAATCTTGGGTCCTACCCCAGACTTCCTGAATCAGTACCAACAGAAATGAGATGCCCAGATGACTAAGATGCACAATCAATGTGAGAAGCATTGGTCTAACTGACCCTCAGTACCTGCTCTGGAATTACACCATTTGTTTAGATCCATTATGCAAAGATACAATCTTACCTGATGGAACTCTTCAAATAGTTTTGAACAATAAACAAGAGAAGAAATCAAATACTATGTCCGGAATTAAAAGAAAGCTATCAGTGGGTTTGGAGATTTGGAATATAATTATTAAAGATTGATTTTATGCAAATAAGTCATTTTTAAATTTTAAATTAAGCCACTAGAATCATATGTAGGGAAAAAGAGGAGAAAATAAAGAAATAGTTTTATTTGAATATCTAGACTTGGAGGCTTAAAAAAAATCCAAAAAAATTAACAAAATTTTACTTTATAAAAACTTAATAAACAGAATTGTAACACCAAGAGTGAACCGTAATGTAAACTATGGACTTCGGGTGCGAATGATGTGTCAATGCAGGTTCATCAGTTGTCACAATGTACCACCTGGATGTGGGATGCTAATGGTGGAGGAGCCTGGGCATGTGTGGGGGAGGGCAGTCCGTCTAGGAAATGAAAAATCTCTGCATCATCCCTGCAATGTTGCTGTGAAACTAAAACTACTCCAAAAAATAAAGCCTATTTAAAAAGAAAACAAACTTGTTTTTAAACCAAGATTATTTACTGAATTTCTTTTGATATCTAATTTAAAGGAACTCATCATTAGTTTACCCTACAATAATACATCTTTAATTTTTCATTTTACTTACATAATAGGTTTAATAAAGTTGAAACATCCTTCTAAGATAAAAGAAAAATATATTTAAAATCTGAAATGCTTTCTGTTGAATGCTGGAAACAGCATATGAAAAAAGAATAATCCAGTAGTTATTTAACTTAAATTTAATTTGATAAAATGCTAAAGAATTGCCCTCAAGTGCTGAGAGACCAATCTTAATAGATCAGTATATCATTTTACCAGTTCACTGCAAGTTACAATTATCTTTCAAACTGTGGTGAATGGAAATTTTTTTTAGTTTTGTGTAGTCCAAGGAACTTCTTAGGTTGGACGCCAGGAATTTTAAAGCCAACAACATCAGGGCTTAGGTTGCAAATATAGCCAAAAGGGTTCAACATGCTTACTGATGCAAGCAGCTAGCAGAAAGAAATGCCCACTATATAACTATGGACCATGGAAGACCTTAATCTGTAAAACTGAGGATACAGACTTCCAACTGAAGAGCTGGAATAATTTATGACTGATTTTATTCACACCAAAATGTGCCCACAGATGAAAATAAACAAATTACTGGTAATCTTTTCTTTGATTCTAAAAACTCTTCAGCAGCAATAATAAATCAGAAATGTTCTATATTGATTGTAAATGATGTACATGCAGCATAAATAAGAAGTCTATAACTCTCTACCAGCTGAATGTATTGCCTACTTAGCTGTACTTACCATCCCGGGCTGGTGGAATGGTGGGAGGGGGAGGAGGTGTAGGTGGCTCTGTAGGGGCTTCTGTTGGTTTTACAGCTAGAATTTAAAAGCAATAATTATAAAAACACAGCACGTACACATTTGATATCCCAGAAAGTAAATTTTTTTTTTTTAAAGATGGGGTTTCACCATGATGGTCAGGCTGGTCTTGAACTCCCGACCTCAGGTGATCCACCCACCTCAGCCTCCCAAAGTGCTAGGATTACAAGTGTGAGCCACCATGCCCAGCCCCCAAAAGTAAATTTTAAGAGCAATTTAAATCCTGGATGCCAAATGAAGTCTTACAAAACAAGGCATCATTGTCATCAGTACTGACATATTGGGAATTCTACACCATCCAAATTTGATGTCATTGGTAGTCGTTCAACATCCACTACAGCTACAGAAAATAAAGGTCAAAAGGGAAAATGTAAGCCCTTCAGATAGGGTCAAATGAGTAAGGTTCACTAATAAGAATTCACCTTCTCATTGTCAGTGAGAGCCATCTCTTGCTCCTATTTAGCCCTTCCTCCAAGTAGCACCAACTCTATAACAGGGACAACTTAAAATTACTACAGAAAAAGGTCCTGAGCCAGCTTTAGACTCCACCATCATCCCATCATTATTGCTACCCCTGGGAGAGGTACCTGCACAGGATTCACTTAAGTCTTCCTTACCCAGAGTATTCTATTCTAAAGCCTTATGAAGGCTTTCCAGATTCCTCAAAAACTCACTGGTATGTTCTTTAACAGAGACTCCTGGTCCCTCGAGATTTGGTGTCTGCACAAAAACAGTGACACCATAATCAGTGTCTGGTGAAAGGCCAGTGAAGCAGTGACTGGTTTCTGATCCACGCACTGTAATTTCTTGTCCTCTGGTTCCTGATTATGACAACAAAGGAAAATGCCAGTGTCATCATCAATCATATTTAAAGACAATTTTATATATCGTTATAAACAAAATGGCATCTTCTTCACTGAAATTTAAAAGGTTTCCACTATGTGCTCCAGTTCGTTTTCTTTTTTTCTACACACATACCATCAGCAGGGCTTAGTTTTAGTCTGTAGGATGTGGCTGCCCGGTGAGGTGACCATTTGACACAGAATGTATCCCACCCAGTCTGGTAAGTTTTCAGATCTGTTACGTTTAAATATACTACAAAATAAAGAAAGAGAGATTTATTTTGTAAATTAAAGCAAAAAAAGGTGCACTTTTAATCATAATACAATTTTCAAACTTTCACTGTGGCTGAAAAAAAGTTCAGAATCTTAATATGTTTCCTTATAAGAAACATACAAGAACCATATTTGAAAACTGTTGTACTGCCAAAACAGACCCCACTTTCCATCACTGATTTTCCAGGTCAGGAAATTCCATATAGTCTCTCTTAAAACTAAGAATTTCAAAAACATCTTATGGAAAATAATTTTTAAAAAATTCTAAAAGGCTATCTGCTAAGTCGTTAAATAATTATCAAAGTAATGGTGACATTAAAATATGTGGACTGAATCATTAATAACGATTTAATAGTTAAGTCAAATTAAATCATTGGATTTAGGTTAATATAGATCTTAATATCAAATGTCAGAAAAACTAAGTAGCACCACAGATCTCATTTTGCAGGTCATTCATGGATAAAATGACAATTTCTATAATTTTTGTCTTTTAAAATTCAAAATACAATATTTTATGTGAAATACACATAAATTTCTCATCATATACATTTTTATATACTCAATATAATATTTATGTATTTGGATCAGTATTTTGTCTAACCAGACACAAAATAGCCTGCCTATATAATGCTGAGGAAACATGTATATGTTCAGAAACAGTCAAATTAAAACGGGCTGACCTGATAATTCCTGCTATGCTTTTTCTTACAACCATGAAAATATCCATGACTCACATGTAGTGCCTTGATCTGTCAAGGGGACGCTGAGTCCAGAATCATATTGAGCATAAACGTTCACATCATAGGTGGTGCTGGGATTGAGGTTGTGTAAGGTGTATGATGTTACTTCTCCAACAAAGGCTTCCATGGGCTCACTGGAACCTTTATTAACAACCACAAAAATACACAGAAATATGCCATCACTAGCATGAAATTTTGCTTAAAATTAAAGATCTTATAGTCAAAGGGTAGTATGAACACCATTAATTCCATAGTCCTCATGCATTTACTCACTGAAGCACATACTACATTATATGGTAAATATAAAACTGTAAGCAGAGACTGAAATCTTCACCCTCCTATTCTCAAAGCATAGCACAGTACCTAGAATATAGTAGGTATATAGTCAATGTTTCTTTAGTGAATGAATTCTCAAACTTCTTTCTCAAGCCCTACTTTGCCAGCATGGTGTTTTGCATATAGCAGGTGTTCAATTGACACTTTTTTATTTACTGTAGAGACGATGTAAGAATTTCTATCTTGGACCTCATTCCACATACTTTGGCTGCTAAAAGTACTTAGTTACCAGCTCCACTTTCTTTTTCAAGTTCTCTTTCTATTTCTTACATAGGTTCACATTTTATTTTCTTTCTCTTGCCTTCTCTCTTTCATTTTTTTTCTAGTTCATACTTTTCCTAGATATATGGGAGATGCCCTAACAAATTTGGTACAAAGAGCATTTTTTGTCCAGTTTTACTAAGCATACAGATAGAATATCAAAACAAAAAGATAATAAATAATTTAATCAAGGTGATATTAATTTAGATAAATTTTCAGTGGGAATTTGAAAGCAAGGTTACATGAATAAACTGCATGGAATCTAGGCCCAATATGAAATAATACCTGGGCATACTGGGAACAATACAGAGGAACATTGACGAAACATGCATTCTTTCATGATCATATAGCATGTCTGAAGGCAGCCATCTTTGTGCAATTTTATGAACGAGGTCAAACTTTTTAATCATGAAATTTAGTAAGAATCTCATTTACACCTATAATGACAATGGAACTTTAGAAGATTGGCTTAAAATATTGTTTTCAGAAACACTGCCTTTGCTGACAGGAAACTTAGTGGGACACCTGAATTCTCAGGAGAATCCATTAGTGGGGGATGAAAGAGAAAATACCCTTATATGCAAATAACCTTACAAAGCATTTCAATGATGACAGAGGCACTTCCTTACCCACTGGCTTATATACAATTTTATATCCAAGAACTGGAGAGGGTGAAGGATCCCAGGACACTCTGAATCTGGTATACCATTCGTCAGAGATGTGTATGTTCTGAGGAGGAAGGAGTCCAACTGCAAACGAACATTGACACACATTACTGACCTTTTATTGGCACACACGAAGAGCACAGAACTTTAAAAATATTGACAGGAAAGCCCAACGGAAGCAATATCATAATATTCCATAATGTCTTTATTCAGAAAACAATTAAAAGACATTGAAATATTCAAAAAATGCTTAATCATTTTCCAAATTTAAACAGCAATTCAAATGGACTCAAGAACTAGTGATTTTCAGAAGAGTCTTCTCAGCAGGAAGCAGTATCCAGAGCTGGAATGTTCTATGATTCCGATTTACAGAAAACAAAAGAGATCTCAAATCCTTTTTAGAATGCCATAGATTACAGGTTGTTAGAACCAGAAAGCAATTTAGCGACCATCTAGTCCAATCACTTCATCAAATACATAAGATACGATTTGCCCAAAACCACACAGCTACCTACTAACTAAAATAATGTTTTTCCCTGTACCTCTCTATCCTCCACCAGTACTACCTAAAGTAAATCCTTAAGCTTCCAGAGATACTGTCCCCAAGGCCATAACTTGTAAAATCAATGCCATTCAGGTAGCCTGTTAAGTAGTTGCTGAGTTTACTAATCACAGCATTACAGAAATAATGAATCCAACTTGAAAAACTTCTTTTTCATAAGAGACACAAAATATGACTTTGGCCCTTCCTGGGAAATTCAAGATCTAGAAAAAAAGGAAAAAAAAGCCCATTTTGATAACCGTGAGATTCTGAAATATGCCATTTTCCCCAGGAAAGTCCCAAAATATAGTCTAAAACCTGAGAAAACTTAAAAAGCGAGATTGTTAAATCATCTTAAGTTACGTGAGTCTCCATTGACTCAGTCCTGTAGACAACAATATCAATAAACATAGATTCTTGACCTTGAGAGACTGAGCTGAGTAACTCTAGTCCTACATTTCCCTTAGGAGCTTTCAAATGTCACCTCTTCGAATTCCTTAATGGTGTCAAGATCATTTGAGCACCAAGAGACTTTTGGCAAGTAACTGCAGAAAGAATCCTGAAGTCATGTTACTTAGGTAGACTTGTGGTGAATGAACTATAAACGAGCAATGCCAATATTTACCAGCAACAAAACTCAGATCTAGAGTTCATCCTACCTTTATGCTAAACTAGTGGCTCTCAGCCATGGCTGCACATTAATTAGGATATCAGCAGGTCCAGCCCACGCCTCACACAGCTACATCAGTATCTCTGGGAGTGGAACCCAGGAATAAGTATTTTTAAAGCTTCTCGGGTGACTGTAGCAAGCAACCACGTTAGAGAATTTTTAAACCCTAAAAAATTACCACCAATATACTGTAAAAGGGGGTCTAAACATTGATAATTCTTTGTAAATTGCTTAGTACAATAAAAAAATGTTTTTTAGAAAAAGCTAAATTTGTAGACAGAAAATGATTGCTGATCATCTCACTTCTGTATTTATGATTTAAGATTCAATCACAATGGAATATTTCTTACTGATATTATATTGACTTAACAGTTATAGCCTTAACTGACACCAAAAAAACTGAAATATTATTCAGAGAATATGCAACGGTTTTCCAAAGAAGAAATAAAACTATCTCAAGCAAATAAAACTAGGTAGATTGTTTTCTTTTTTTTCTCTTAGTGAACCTCTAAAAAGTTAAAAACAAATTCTTTTCATATGTCATCATTTCGACAAAATTTAATAGTGTGGCATTTAAGATGTATTGATGAAGATAAAATTTTAAGGTTTTAAAAGGCATAAAAGTAACATTAATATCTTAACAACTTCAAAGCAAAAAAAAGCGGGGAGGGGTATAAAACACTTACCGGTTCTTCCATTTCCTGTTAGATGGCCACCATCTCCATCTTCATAAACAGCAATAACAGTAATTTTATATGGTGTATCAGACTGCAGGGGTTGTAGCATTACATTGTTTCTTCTGCCTGGGACTGTAGTCTACAAGGAAGTTAAATTATAAATGTATTACCACCTAGAAGACTTCCAGATCAAAAGACAATATTGTATTACGTACTCCCATAAAGAGTAATAGTTTTTTTCATATTTTATTTTTGATGCACAATGCTCATGAGAAGACTAACCATCTTCACTGCTTCTCTGCAGCACAGGAGAGTGGTTTTAGAGTCAGATAGATCTGGGTTCAAATCCCAGATTAGCCACTTAACAGCCATGTGACTTAACATGTCCTAAGAAAACTGTATTAAAAGCATTCATGTACAACACTTTAGAACACCTTATTGAGTACTGCAGCCCTCAGCAGTAAGTTTGTTTCTTCAGACCTTATTACATGTTCCATTTTCATGTACCAATATGTACCCAGTACCCACTGTGGACCAGGCACAGTGGGACAGGTATTAGCTACTGGGAATCCACTGATGAGCAAAAATTGACTCAGTTTCTGCCCTCAAAAATATCAGCTTGGCTGATACTAGTTAGCTGAAAAAGATGGGAATACATTCAACTACCTCTTTGAAGAGGAAATAAACCAGACATCTCAATCTCTCTAAACCTGTGCTTTGCTTCTACAAACAACACGGATAAGGTATCCCAGTGAGTCCTGGCCTGGAGTCCTATAACTACAAATGCTAGATTATATTTTTAATGTTTTCAGAAAGTAAAGGTAAATTGCATATTTGTCCATGGCAAGGCTAACCAAACACTAACCGTGAGTTTCTCTGCTTTGGCAAACTAACTGTAGTAGTACTGTTTATCTCATTTTGATCAGAAACTATAAATAGTAGTTACATGTGTTTCTTATTAATAAAAATAGGGACTTGAATTAAAGGTTACTATATCAAGTTCAAGTAGATGAAATATTTCAACATATGGGCTCTTGGAGGGAAAATTATCTAAGATGATCTATGTGGTAAAAAGATGGCAAAACACAGACCTAAGTTACAATCAACATCTTGCGCAATATTCTCCAAGCATATCACAGCAATTCATCACTAAATTTCAAACAAAGTAGTTAGTTTTTCCATTTTTTCACTCATAACAAATGGATGTGCATAGTGAGGGCTATGAGGAAGCTGCCAGAAACTTGAGTCTGGTTCTGGAAAGACAAATTATGACACTCACAAAATTTGAAGCTAATAGGAGAGTATGTATATTCCAAAACTAAAGTGTACTGCAAAATGTTAAGTTTAAAGGAAAGAGAAATCCACTGGAATATTTAAGGAAGACATTGCAGAGCAATTAGATTTGAGGAAAGGGTAAGATTTGGATAAATACATAATTTGAATATTGACTTAGACATTCGAGAATGATAGGTATCATATTTCACTAGACTTGGTTCCTGTGGTGTAATCAGGTGGTTAAAAATGTTCAGTTAATCATGCAATAAGATAGTTTTTCCCTCTGTCTTTAGAATAAAAATGAGCCCAAAAACATTGCTTCTCTGTGGTGTGGGAGGCCAAAAAGATTAAGCACATTTGGGTGGTCCCAAAGTCATGTCAGAGAAAATCATAAAGTGTGACTATCAAGAACTCAACTATAATCACAGCATACTTCTAAAGACGTTTAACTTCACTCTCCATTCAGCTAAGATGATAAAATGTGCCAATAAATCAGTATTAGACTTACATATTCATCAATTGGATCACCAACAGTGGGAGAATAGATGATTCTGTACTGCTGAACTGGCCCATCAGCATGATCCCAGGCTACCGAGAGGCTATTGGTTGTTTCACCAAAGACTCTCAGATTCCTTGGTCCACTCCGTGGCACTAAATAAATAAAATACAATAGAGTTTGTTGCCTGCCTGTGAGCATTACCTAGGTCAGATTAAGGGGGTTGCTTGCAGGTGTTTCATTCACCATTGACTAAGATGTTTACTCCCTTATAATAAAATACACATTTATGGTTTTAATGTGAACTCATAAACAGTATATTCCAGAGCTATGGTTACACGCTGAACTTTCAGCAAGCTAGAGTTAGGTTTGAAAGGTAGACTAGGACAAAAGGGAATTATTTTAACCACTATACATATTCAGTAAAACATAGAGACTAAACCCTCACATTTCCAAAGTCCCCATTTGGTAAGAAGACTCACTGCAGAATAGAAAGAGGGAGAAAAGGAACATGCAGGGCAGAAGAAGGGAAAAAGGGGAGGAACCCCTCCTTAATTCATGTCTCAAACGAGAAAATGAACAGATGAAGTTCACTTCACACAAACAACAGTCACGGGCCCAATGTTTTCGCCTGGAATGTGAATGTAGGGGTTCTCAGGTAGAAAGCACCCATCTCTCACCACCCCTGTCCCCCCACTCACTCAATCAGAGAAGCCCTGCCAAGGTAGCTACAAGGGAATGGAATGGAGAAAGGATTTCTGCCTCACGCGTTCGGCCCTGGGCAGGGCTGGGATTTCCCTCTCCATCCGAATAGAGAGCCACGAGGTTCACGGAATAGAGTGTGTCTGGAATCAGCCGCTCCAGATGCACAGTGCGCGTGTTTCCTGGCACCACTATCTGCAGGGAAGGAAATGCCAAATTCTGCCTGACAACAACTCAGATGCTTACCAAGTCTTCGGTTAGTCACCACAATAGTGTTTATAATAAAATGTTGAGCCCAGACACATCAGAAGCCAACTGTGCTTCTCCTTGAGATCCACCCAGGCCACATCATTAGACGAAATTTGTCCTCAGAAATTCCCTTTTCAAAAAAGGTGATCTCACCCTTGACCCTTAGTAGCTTCAGTCATCTCCATTTATATTCGCTATAAAGATTCTCAAATATAACATGCAAGGCTCATGATATTTACCTAAAAAACATCCTGCATGTTAAATACATACAAGAAAAGAGACTCTTATTTGTGATGAGGAAAATTTTGTGTTGAAATAGACTCCATGCAATGCACACAGGTAAAGTCATCTTAATATGTCCTACCACACACGGACATGAAAATCAATATTCTTACCAAATGCATGTATTGTTTATCATTTGTTTATCTTTGTTAACATTCTTTAGTTTTGCAAAGATGTATAAATTAAATTAGTTTATAAATTTACTTTCCCTTAGGTATTCTGATACTAAGCTTATTCAAATTAGGAATTTCTGATTTCTAAACTGTTAGTCTACTTACAAAACTGAATAATGTTATGAATTAAAGATAGATTGAGCAATTTGTAAAAACCAGTAAAGCCAAGCTTCAAAATATTTTCATAACAAAGACATATCGACAAGTTCTAGCAATGACTTACATTTATTATTGGGGGTTTTAACTCATCTAGCTAATTTACATTTCCCCCAAAATTCCTTTTATTCCTATAATAAATACACCTGCCTGAAGTCATCAAAAACAATAATTTAAGTATTATACACTGGCATGTTTGTGGTTTGTGGTCTCCCAGGTTATCAAACATGACACAAACATGTGACTACATTCATCAGGAAATGCAGTTTCCCTGACAAAATTACTTACAGATTCTGAGGGTCTTGTGCCATCTGCAGGGGAATACACAACGCGATACTGCAGCACAGGCCCTGGTGCAGGGTCCCAGCGAACATCGAGGCTGTTGGGTGTAGGATTGTATACTTGGATATTTCTTGCCAGTCCTCTCATCACTGAGGAAGTGAAGGCCAACATCTACTTATTAACTCTGTTTATATATCGCTTTTCAAGAACCTACATTCTATAATAGGATAAAATACTATCTTCTTTATGCTTCTAATTGCCCACACACAAAGGCAGATTAAAACTCTCCAAATCCAAATTTAGTTAAAGTTAGCAAGTATGGCGTTTGTCTATATGGAAGCAACATTGTACTCAATTAAAAACAATCTAGTAGGATGGATGCAAGATGGCCAATTAAGAGCAGCTCAGGATTGCAGCTCCCAGCTAAAGCACGGAGGGTGAGTGGACGCCGCATTTCCAGATGGATTTTTATTGCCCACAGACGGAGATTCCCAGGCGGAGGAGACCCACAGGTTGCCAGCGTGGCTGTTTCGGCCGGCGTGGCTGTTTCGGCTGACGCGGCTGTTTTGGCCGGAGCCTCGGCACGGCGGTTCTCCATATAAAATACACGGTCCGGGCACCAATTAAGCTGGTGTCCGGGGAGACAGAATCGCCCATTCATCTGATTAAAAAGGTGACTGAAACAGGGAGCCAGGCCAGATTCCTGTGCAAAAAAGCCCCACGAATCTCAGTGCAGCTGTTTCAGCCGGTGCAGTGGGTCACCACAAGGGAAATCACACAGATCCCAGCACCTTTTCAACAGGCAGCTGGAACACCTGGGAGACAGTCAACCTTTCAACTTAAAAAAAAAAAAAAAAAAAAGGCTCTGAGGCAGGGAGCCAGGTGATCAGGCTCGGCAGATCCCACCCCCACAAAAAAAAAACAGCAATCTGAAACGCTCTGGATTGAGAGTTTCACAGCAAGAACAGCTGAACCCCAGATGGGCCAGCTCTGTGGGGGAGGGGCGTCCACCATTACCAAGGCACTCCACCACTATGGAGGTTGTCCATCATTGCTGAGGCAGCCCGCCGTTGCTGAGGCAGCCCGCCGTTGCTGAGGCAGCCCGCCATTACAGAGGTGGGCCGTCATTGACAAGGCAGTTCTAACTATACCCGTAAAAACAGGACTGCAGGGAAGCTCACACAGCAGCTAGGCAGAGCCCACAGCAGCTCAGCAAAGCCTCTGCAGACAGTGATTAGGCTGCCTCCTCACTGGGCAGGGTAGCCCTGAAAAAAGGGAGCAGCATAACAGAAACTCATAAATAAACCCCTAACTCCCTGGGACAGAGCACCTGGGGAAAAAAAAGTGGGGGTTTATGAGTTCTGCTGCAGCAGACTTACACGTACCTGCCCAGCAGCTCTGAATGAACAACAGAACTCACAGCTCAGCACTTGAGCTCCTATAATGGACAGACTGTCTCCTCAAGCAACTCCCTGACCCCCGTATATCCAAAGAGTCACCTCATAAAAGAGAGCTCAGACTGACATCAGACAGGTATCCTTCTGGGAAAAAGACAGCAGAAGAGGAAACTGGCAGCAACCTTTACTGTTCTGCAGCCTCTCCAGGTGATCCCCAGGCAAGCAGGGCCTGGAGTGGACCTCAGCAGTCCTACAGTAGAGGGGCCTGACTGGTAGAAAGAAAACTAAGAAACAGAAAGAAGTAACTTCATCATGAACAAACTGGACGTCCACTCAGAGACCCAATCTGAAAGTCAGCAACTACAAAGACGACAGGTGGATAAATACACAAAGATGGGAAGAAACCAGCGCAAAAAAGATGAAAACACCCAAAACCAGAACACCTCTCCTCCTACAAGGGATCACAACTCCTCACCAGCAAGGGAACAAGGCTGGATGGAGAATGCGTGTGATAAATTGATAGAATCAGGCTTCAGAAGGTGGCTAATAAGAAACTTCTGTCAGCTAAAAGAACATGTTCTAACCCAATACAAAGATAAGGAAACTAAGAACATTGAAAAAGATTTGAGGAAATGCTAACGAGAATAAACAACTTAGAGAGGAATATAAGTGAATTGATGGAGCTGAAAAACACACCACGAGAATTTCGTGAAGCATATACAAGTTTTAACAGCCGAATTGAACAAGCAGAAGAAAGGATATCAGAGGTCGAAGTTCAACTCAATGAAATAAAATGAGAAGGCAAGATTAGAGAAAAAAGCGTGAAAAGGAATGAACAAAGTCTCCAAGAAATATGGGACTATATGAAAAGACCTAATCTACATCTGATAGGTGTGACAGAGAGAATGAATCCAAGCTGGAAAACTTCCCCAACCTAGCAAGGCAGGCCAATATTCAAGTCCAGGAAACACAGAAAACACCACAAAGATATTCCTCAAGAAGACCAACCCCAAGGCACATAATCGTCAGATTCACCAGGGTTGAAATGAAGGAGACAATGCTAAGGGCAGCCAGAGAGAAAGGTTGGGTTACCCACAAAGGGAAGCCCATCAGACTCACAGCAGATCTCTCAGCAGAAACCCTACAAGCCAGAAGAGAGTAGGGGCCAATATTCAACATCCTTAAAGAAAAACTTTCAACCCAGAATTTCATATTCAGCCAAACTAAGCTTCATAAGTGAAGGAGAAATAAAATCCTTTATGAATAAGCAAGTACTCAGAGATTTCATCACCACCAGGCCTGCTTTACAAGAGCTCCTGAAAGAGGCACTAAACATAGAAAGGAACAACCAGTACCAGCCACTCCAAAAACATACCAAATGGTAAAGAGCATCAAAATAATGAAGAAACTGCATCAACTAACGGGCAAAACAGCCAGCTAGCATCAAAATGGCAGGATCAAATTCACACACAACAATATTAACCTTAAATGTAAATGGGCTAAATGCCCCAGTCAAAAGACGCAGACTGGCAAACTGGATAAAAAGCCAAAAACCACTGGTGTGCTGTATCCAGGAAACCTATCTCACATGCAAGGATACACAAAGGCTCAAAATAAAGGGATGGAGGAAGATTTACCAAGCAAATGGAGAGCAATAAAAAGCAGGAGTTGCAATTCTGGTCTCTGATAAAATAGATTTAAACCAACAAAGATCAAAAGAGACAAAGAAGGACATTACATAATGGTAAAAGGATCAATGCAACAAGAAGAGCTAACGATCCTAAATATACACACACCCAATACAGGAGCACCCAGATACATAAAGCAAGTTCTTAATGACTTACAAAGAGACTTAGACTCCCACATAATAATTGTGGGAGACGTTAACACCCCATTGTCAATATTAGATCAACGAGACAGAAAATTAACAAGGATGTCCAGGACTTTAACTCAGACCTGGACCAAGCAAACCTAATAGACATTTACAGAACTCTCCACCCCAAATACAAAGAATATACATTCTTCTCAGCACCACATCACACCTACTCTAAGACTGACCACATAATTGGAAGTAAATCACTCCTCAGCAAATGCAAAAGAACAGAAATCATAAAAAACAGTCTCTCAGACCACAGTGCAATCAAGTTAGAATTTAGAAACTAACTCAGAATCATATAGCTTCATGGAAACTGAACAACTGGCTCTTGAATGTTGACTGGATAAACAATGAAATGAAGGCAGAAATAAAGATGTTCTTTGAAACCAACGAGAAAGAAGACACAACATACCAGAATCTCTGGGACACATTTAAAGCAGTCTAGAGGAAAATATATAGCAATAAACGCCCACATGAGAAGCAAGGAAAGATCTAAAATCGACATTCTATCATCAAAATTGAAAGAGCTAGAGGAGAAAGACCAAAAAAACTCAAAACCTAGAAGAAGACAAGAAATAACAAAGATCAGAGCAGAACTGAAGGAGATAGAGACACAAAAAAACCCTTCAAAAAATCAATAAATCCAGGAGCTGGTTTTTTGAAAAGATCAACAAAATAGATCACTAGCCAGGTTAATAAAAAAGAAAAGAGAGAATAATCAAATAGATGCAATAAAAAACAATAAAGAGGATATCACCACAGATTCCACAGAAATACAAACCATCATCAGAGATTATTACAAACATCTCTACACACATAAACTAGTAAACCTGGAAGAAATGGATAAATTCCTGGGCACTTGCATCCTCCCAAGCCTTAACCAGGAAGAAGCTGAAACCCTGAATAGACCAATAACAAGGTCTGAAGTTGAAGCAGCAATTAAGAGACTACCATCCAACAAAAGCCCAGGTCCATATGGATTCACAGCCGAATTCTACCAGACATACAAAGAAAAGCTGGTACCATTCCTTCTGAAACTATTCCAAACAATCCAGAAAGAGGGAATCTTCCCCAAATCATTTTATGAGACCAACATCATCCTGATACCAAAACCTTACAAAGACTCAGCAAGAAAAGAAAACTTCAGGCCAATATCCATGATGAACATAGATGCAAAAATCTTCAATAAAATACTGGCAAACCAATTGCAACAGCACATCAAAAGCTTATCGATCACGATCAATCAGGCTTCATCCTGGGGATGCAAGGCTGGTTCAACATACACAAGTCTATAAACGTAATTCACCACATAACAGAACCAAAGACAAAAATCACATGATTATCTCAATTGATGCAGAGAAGGTCTTTGACAAAATTCAACAGCTCTTTATGCTAAAAACCCTCAATAAACTAGGTATTGATGGAATGTATCTCAAAATAATAAAAGCTATTTACAACAAACCAACAGCCAATATCATACTGAATGGGCAAAAACTAGAAGCATTCTCTTTGAAATCTGGCACTAGACAAAATTGATTCCCTCTCTCACCACTCCTATTCAATATAGTATTGGAAGTTCCAGCCAGAGCAATCAGGCAAGAAAAAGAAATAAAAGGTATTCAAATAGGAAAGGAGGAAGTCAACTTGTCTCCATTTGCAGACGACATGATTGTATATTTAGAAGACCCCGTTGTCTAAGCCCAAAATCTCCTGAAACTGATAGGCAACTTCAGCAATGTCTCAGGATACAAAATCAATGTGCAAAAATCACAAGCATTCCTATACACCAAAAACAGACTTAAAGAGAGCCACATCAAGAACCAACTGCCATTCACAATTGCTACAAAGAGAATAAAATACCTAGGAATACAACTAACAAGGAACGTAAAGGACCTCTTCAAGGAGAACTACAAACCACTGCTCAACGAAATAAGAGAGGACATAAACAGATGGAGAAACATTCCATGCTCATGGTTAGGAAGAATCAATATCGTGAAAATGGCCATACTGCCCAAAGTAATTTACAGATTCAACGCTATCCCCATCAAGCTACCAATGACCTTCTTCACAGAACTGGAAAAAACCACCTTAAACTTCATATAGAACCAAAAGAGAGCCCACATAGCCAAGTCGATTCTAAGCAAAAAGAACAAAGTTGGAGGCATCACACTACCAAACTTCAAACTATACTACAAGGCTACAGTAATCAAAACAGCATGGTAGCGGTACCAAAACAGAGATATAGACCAATGGAACAGAACAGAGGCCTCCAAGGCAACACCACACATCTACAACCATCCGATCTTGGACAAATCTGACAAAAACAAGCAAGGAGGAAAGGAGTCCCTGTTTAATACATGGTGTTGGGAAAACTGGATAGCCATGTGCAGAAAGCAGAAACTGGACCCCTTCCTGACACCTTACACTAAAATTAACTCCAGATGGATTAAAGACTTAAACATAAGATCTAACACCATAAAAACCCTAGAAAAAAATCTAGACAAAGTCATTCAGGACATAGGCATAGGCAAGGACTTCATGACCAAAACACCAAAAGCATCGGCAACAAAAGCCAAAATAGACAAATGGGACCTAATCAAACTCCACAGCTTCCGCACAGCAAAAGAAACAGTCATTAGAGTGAATCGGCAACCAACAGAATGGGAAAACATTTTTGCGGTCTACCCATCTGACAAAGGGCTGATATCCAGAATCTACAAAGAACTGAAACAGATTTACAAGAAAAAAACAAACAAGCCCATTCAAAAGTGGGCAAAGGATAGGAACAGACACTTTACAAAAGAAGTCATACATGAAGCCAACAAACATATGAAAAAATGCTCATCATCACTGGTCATTAGAGAAATGCAAATCAAAGCTACATTGAGATACCTCCTCACGCCAGTTAGAATGGCGATCATTAAAAAATCTGGAGACAACAGATGCTGGAGAGGATGTGGAGAAATAGGAACACTTTTACACTGTTGGTGGGAGTGTAAATTAGTTCAACCATTGTGGAAGACAGTGTGGCGATTCCTTAAGGACCTAGAAATAGAAATTCCATTTGACCCAGCAATCCCATTACTGGGTATATATCCAAAGGATTATAAATCGTTCTACTGTAAGGACACATGTACACGAATGTTCATTGCAGCACAGTTTACAATAGCAAAGACCTGGAACCAACCCAAATGCCCATCGATGATAGACTGGACAGGGAAAATGTGGCACATATACACCATGGAATACTATGCAGCCATCAAAAACAATGAGTTAGTGTCTTTTGTAGGGACATGGATGAACGTGGAAATCATCATTCTCAGCAAACTGACACAGAACAGAAAATCAAACACCACATGTTCTCACTCATAGGTGGGTGTTAAACAATGAGAACGCATGGACACAGGGAGGGGAGCATCACACACTGGGGTCTGTAGGGGGGAAATAGGGGAGGGACTGCAGGGGTTGGGGAGTTGGGGAGAGATAGCATGGGGAGAAATGCTAGATATAGGTGATGGGGAGGAAGGCAGCACATCACACTGCCATGTGTGTACCTATGCAACAATCTTACATGTTCTTCACATGTACCCCCAAACCTAAAATGCAATAAATAAAAAATAAATAAATAACAAAAATTAAAATTAAAAAAAAAGCTAGTAAAAGTGGTGGAACTGGATTGCCTATAAATGGTCATGGAACAGAGAAAAGAAATAGAAAAACTAGTTTCAGTTTTCTAACATAGGTAATGGAGAGAGGAAGAAGAGATATTTCTAAGAGTCTGCCTTCTTTTTTATTATTATTATTATTTTTATTGTACTTTAGGTTCTGGGGTACATGTGCAGATCATGCAGGTTTGTTGCATAGGTACATACATGACAATGTGGTTTGCTGCCTCCATCACCCCGTCACCTATATCTGGCATTTCTCCCCATGTTATCCCTCCCCAGTCTGCCCACCCCCCGTTGTCCCTCTCCTAGCCCCCCAACAGACTCCAGTATGTCATGCTACCCTCCCTGTGTCCATGTGTTCTCGTTGTTCAATACCCGTGCATGAGTGAGAACATGCGGTGTTTGATTTTCTGTTCTTGTGTCAGCTTGCTGAGAATGATGGCTTCCAGATTCATCCATGTCCCTACAAAGGACCTGAAGTCATCGTTTTTTATGGCTGCATAATATTCTATGGTGTATATGTGCCACATTTTCCTTGTCCAGTCTATCATCAATGGGCATTTGAGTTGGTTCCAGGTCTTTGATATTGTAAACAGTGCTGCAATGAACATACATGTGCATGTGTCTTTATAACAGAACAATTTATAATCCTTAAGTAAAATCTGACAACTGCTATTGTGCCCAGCTAATTCAGTCAGCTAGTTTCAACCATTCATTACTTCTTCATTTAACAAATTGCTACTAATATGTTTGTGATTAATAGAAAAGGCAAAAGGAGAGAAGATATACCCAGTTCTCAGTTAACTGCCCCAGTAGGAACTTAGAAAAACCTACCAATTAAATTCATGTGTTAATCCCAAACTCTAATTTAGCCAATAACATAATCTTCCTAGACCACTAATCTTTTGCCAAAAGAAGACATCCATGCTCAGTTCCTTTTAACCTTCAGCAAGCATATTTTTAAAGCCAAAGAAATATTTCTAAATCTGCACAAAAGCCTTTACGCAATACTACCAAAAAAAAAAAAAAAAAAAACAGTAAGACCACTACAAACTGCTTTCTAAATAAAAGCATACAGATTTTAAGATCAAAAAATCACTTCAACAAACCAAAGACATGTGCAATTAAGTAATGTGCTGAACAGATTTCAACAATTCACACTATGAAAGCCAATTATAAACAGTGTGCCACAATTTATAAAGCACAAAGTAAAGCTCAGTAAACTTTTGTCAGTGAAAGAGATTAACCAAAGTAGTATACTGATGATTCTATATGTACCTTTACAAATACTGAAATTACCATTTCAAAAGAATATGCCATTATAAATTTGTTATTTCACAAAATGTTAAATTTGGTGTTAGGAAGGTAAACTATGGCTAATTTTTATGTTTTTAATTCTGTCATACCAAACTTTCCTAATTCTCTTTAATGGGCCTTTATGGGCTTAAGAATGAAAAGCAACATTTATGATGAAAAATTAATTTTTTGGCTTTTTTACTTACATGTCCTTCCAGTATCTGATGTGCGTCCACCATCACCTTCAGTATAAACAGGAACTACTGTCACAGTGTACGGGGTATCTGGCTGTAGATTCCTAAGAATGGCATAATTGGTATTCCCAGGGATAGGTACCTAAAGATTTTAATAAAACATAAAGCATTGACTTGAAAATTTGTAAAAGAAATAATAATTCAAATAACACAATACCAAATCAAGACTAAGTCAAGAAGTAAGTTCCATAATATTAGGATGTAATAATGTGCCCTCATGTAACCTATTACAAGAGGTTACATATTTCCCTATACCCCTCCACCCACCCAATACTCCCCCTCTAGAACTTCCTGGAACGGCTGCTTCCTCCCCAGGCAAGGAGGAAGAATCCTGCCTACAATCCCTGTTACCCAGGCTCTAAGGCATCAACTATTTACCCTCTATCAAGTCTTATTAAATGAATATGAAATTCTTCAGATCTAAAGCAAACCGGTTAACTCCTTCGGTTCCACTTTTAAATCACTCAGCTACTGTTTAAACAAACTAACATTTTTTATTACAAGAAATAATTACCAGTTCCTCTGGACCACCTGCTGCTGGTGCATAGAAGAGCTTGTACTGACGAGGATTTCCCTCTGCATGGTCCCAGCGGACATTCAAGGTGCTGGTAGAAGGGTCATACACTCTTAGGTTTCTCACAGTGTTTAGTGGTTCTGAAATGCACAGAAATCCCATCACAGTCTAGTACTAACAATCAAGCACACGTGAAACATAGATTCACTGATATCTCCCAGGCACTCTAGAACATAGCAGGCACCACGCAAACATTTGTTGAAGTAGGGAATAAAAGACACACACTGTGTCTGCGTCAGTCTGATACATATGTCTTGTCTATCCACAAGACATTTTGGTCTGAAAGTACCTTTCTATTCTAGAAAGTAACATCTTTCTCCACAAATAGAGACAAATAATTCCAAGCAAGGATGTTAAAAACTATTAAATGGTTAGGCGTGGTGGCTCATGCTTGTAACCCAGCACTTTGGGAGGCTGAGATGGACAGATCACTTGAGGTGAGGAGTTCGAGACCAGCTTGGCCAACATGGTGAAACTCAGTCTCTACCAAAAATATAAAAAATTAGCTGGGTGTGGTGGCGAGAACCTGTAATCCCAGCTACTCGGGAACCTGAGGCAGGAGAATGACTTGAACCTGGGAGGTGGAGGTTGCAGTGTCAAGATCATACCACTGCACTCTAGCCTGGGCAACAGAGCAAGACTCCAACTCAAAAAAAAAAAAAAAAAACTATTAATATTACTTTTAAATGAATTTTTAAATATTAGTAAACCTTTGTGTCACCCCAGTGTTTGCAGATAAAGAGGTGATTCCATTCTAATAGTAGTTATTAAACAAGCTATAGGAACTCTGGTTTCACTTACTGGTCTTGCCTCTTCCTGTCATCCGACCTCCTTCGCCATCAGGATACAAAGAGGATACAGTGATCGTGTAAGGAGTGTCTGGCTTCAGTTTCTGCAGGACCACACTGTTCTGCCGTCCTCCTATTGTGGTCTTGAGTAAAATGGGTCTTGATAAGTGTTAGCCTTGCCCTCTCCATCTCACTAATCTGTTAGAAAAAGCTCTTTCTACAGGGAAGCTATTTGAGACCCTTGTCAAGTTCTGGAATTATGTACCATAGTAAAGGTTTAAAATACGTCTTATGGAATAACTTTAAATGTAAAATATATCTTGAATCATAAAAAGGATTCCAAGCTTTAAACTGGTGACCCCAAAAAGATAATTCAACTTGCTAGCCACCAGCACTGCGAAATTTCATCCAAAACACATTTCACAGAACTCTTCAAAAAAAAAAAAGGCATTAATCATAAATGAGCTACAAAGGGACTAAAAAGATACCAAAGAAGTATATAATTTTAGAGGCTCCACACCACTTAACATTACCCTTACCTTTTTAACAGATGTTTTTTATTTGCTTTAGAAACACATTAAAATGATTCAGCGTACGATATAAAGCTCTTGGTGTTTTCCCCAAGAACACTGTCACTCTAACAGCCTCAGCTGTGTTAACGACATAACCAGACCTTTTGCCAGGCCACACTCAAGCAAGGGTTTCCAGTTGTCTCCACGATACCAGCCCTGTGGCATGAAGCTTTTTACTTATGGAGATTAAAGTTTTTATCCATTACTTAAGGCCATCTAGCTACCTTGTTGAAAGAAAATTTGTACAATTTGTTAACAGTCTACTGAATTCAGATGTTTATGTCATACTAATTAAAATCGCATGAAAATGGCACACTGCCCAAAATGAGTGCACATGTAGATGGCTATGTGCTAGAAGAAACCAGATGTTTCCAACTTAGCACCCATCCACTCAAGTAGTCTGAATTCCAGAGAAAAACTTAGTGAATCACTGCCATCATCCTCAACATGGGCAAACTGAACTACCATGGCCAATTTTCATAAATTTCACATTTGAGGTTATGAGAGAAAAATATCAATAACAGTATAAGCCATTTTTATAAAAACCTGATGCATAACAAATCTGAAAGCCTACTTAGGAGAACTGCCCTTGTGAGTAAGCAGAAGGGCATCTACCTACTTCTTTCATCTAGTTCCCCAAAATAATTCTGGCATCAATGATTGATCACTTTCATGATTTCACAGATTAGCCTTAAAACACAAGTACCCCAAAGACTAACAAAGCTTAAGGATTTCATACTTTCCAGAGGATGAGTTTATGAGACTCTTTATGATAACGAACAGCTGAAAGACAGTAAAAGAGACTCAGGAGACGCTGCTGGAACACCAATGTCCTTAAGATGGGAAATGCTAAGGACAAGTTTCTCCTGATTTGTAGTTTTACCAAAATCTGGCCTGCTACAGAAAAAAAGAACCACTCATATATCAGTCTTTCTCATTTGTCTTATCTTATTTTCATATAAAAGTCTATTGATTACAGTTGATACTAAGTTTATTAATCTATTTACCTAAAACAGACAAATTCTCAGTCCAAATGCACCATCCTACCTAAGACTGGGGCTATAAAAGCCTCAAAAGACAAACTCAAAGTCACATTAGAGATGGGAAAGTTTCTGATTCAACTAAGCTTACTTACTGGGTAGTATCAGAGATCTTTAACCACACATCTTTGATTAATGCCACCCTCTACCTTGGCTAATATCCCTAAACTGATAAGAGATATGATCCATTTGCTTAAGCTTGGCAAGTCAGATGATTAATGTGTCTCTAAGGCTATATAAAAAAAATAGTATAGCCAAAAAAAGCCAATAAAATTCCGTACCTCACCAAAATTGGGAACTTATTTTGAAATTAATCAGAAAACATAATTATACCTATATAAAATTCATGGGGCTTCCTGACCTAGGATAATACATGCAGTTCTAATTACATAGTTCACAAAAGGCAAACTTGTAGAAAGCCCACAACTAAAATAAGGGAGGTAAATGAACAAAGCCTCTATTAAATAAGGGAAAAAAATCTAGGAAAAGAAAGAAGATGAAGACTGAGCTTACACTCCTACCATCTTTCTTGGGGACCTCATTTGGATAATAGAAAAACAAAAAAACAGTGTAATTAGGTTAACAGGCTCCCACATCTAGAAACACCAGACCTAGAAGATACCCTATGACATGCATAAAACAGGCAAAAAATGAAATAAATAGAAAATAAACATTATACGTAAGGTTAGCAAACTTTCAGCACAGTTAGAGAGAGGAATGGAAGATCTATATAGCTCAAAAACTATCTGGATATCTTCATGGATAATCCAGCACTAATAGTTTTTAAAGGAACTATGGATGCATTGAGGCACATGCCTCATGCTTTGGGGCTACGATGAAGAGTAACTATCATCTCTTATGAGAACATCCATTGAGCCTCCATGATGGCACTCCATGTGAAGTGCCAGCTGAAGAGTCAGATCATTCCATCCAATGCAGTAAATCTTAACATCCCTTTAAAATTAAGTGTGACTACTAAACGCTGAGGGGAAAAAGAGTTTGAAGAGAAATGGATAGAATATATCCAAGTTATTTTAAAAAATTACCGTTTGCTCATTGCCTTCCCCTGTGGAAGGCTGATAAGTGATCCTGTATTTTTGCACACGACCAGTAGCAGGATCCCACTTAACAGTCAAGCTGTTAGATGTTGCATTGTACACCTGAAGGTTTCGTGGGCCACTTTTGGGAGCTGAAAGAAGATTGTTGAAAAACAGAGTAAGCAGATAGAACAATGTCTCCCCCTAAAATATATACAGTTCCCAAGGCAATCAGAGAATTCTATGCCTCTGGGTTTATAATTAAATTTGACCCCTTAATAAAAATGGTTTTTGATCCTTAAATGAGTTCTTAGTATGGATTTTCATTTTGTTTCTGTCCTCGCAGAAGTGGTGTACTGAAGACCCAACTTCCAATATGATGGGATTTAGAAATTGGGCCTTTGGATGGTAATTAGGGTTAGATAAGGTCATGAGGGTGGAGCTGCCATAATGGGATTAGCCTTTGTAAGAGGAGACATGAGAGAGCTTATTCTCTTTCTACCATTTGAGAGAGTGCAAAAGTGAGAGAGACTGGGAAAGGAGCTGGCTGTCTATAAGCCAGGAGGAAAGCCCTCGCCCAGAAATGAATTGAATAGCACTTTGGTCTTGGACTTTTCAGCTCCAGAATTGTGAGAATATAAATTTCTGTTATTTAAGCCATCCGGTCTAATCTTTTGTTATGGCAGCCCAAGCTGACCCATACGCTCCTCTAAAAGTAGCAGCAAAGCAACGTTTTTCCAAAAAAGCCTATTTAAAAGCGTTCTCAACGATTATCTTATGATTTAAAAGTAGATGACCTATTTATAATGTATCTTACAGTACTTTTCATTCATATGTTCATTCATTATTTGTTCATTCAAACAATTCAGCAAATTAAATTCTTACCTTGTGTTGTTGAGATACGCACTAAAAAAAAAAACAGAATTTGGGGACATGTTACTAATATGGCTGTAGCCCTATTTTTAAAAAATTAACCTTAAAATATCAATGTCCTATATGAAAGCTAAACACCTACATGTGCGCTCACTGCCAATCAGGTCGTCACTTTCCGACTCATCAGGATAGATGGCAGTAATGGAAACTTCATAGACGGTGTTGGGGTTCAGGTTTTCAAACACCAAAGTATTTTCGTCTCCATTTAAGATGGTCTTGGAGAAAGAGGACAAAAATATACCCATACAAAAGTAATTCTCCACTTACATCAACTCAGTGGCATTTTGTTGACATTATTTAGACAGATGTTCCTCCTGCTCTGATGCATGCCATGAGCTCAAATGTCATTAGTAGGAAAGAATGCTTATTGACAACAAGAGTAATACGTCTTTACAGTAAGTGTCTCTACAAATTAAATGGGACATGAAAGAGAGAGAGAAAGATAAAGAGAGTTAACTACCTCCATCTTATCTGAGCTTCCAAGAGGTGCCCAAGCTATTCTGTAGAGAGACACATCTGAAGCTCCATGATCCCAAGTCCCTCTGAAACTTTCTTGTGTTACTTCAGTAATTCTTAGGTTTGTTGGAGCTGGCACAGGTCCTATCATGAGAAAAGGCAAGCAGACTAAGTTTTTGAATGTGAGCTACAAATGTAATTTACTATATTATAACTGCCTTGTTTTAAATTAATGGACATCTGAAAACTGGTTGAATACATTGCCTCTAACCAAATATTTCACCAATTCCTACAGCTCTGGAAACTGCAAGCATTCCATGGATATAATAGATTTTTATGGATATTCTATTTAAATGATGATTTTTTAAAAGATGTCATTTAGTACCTTTCTCCAACTTTTTAAGAATCAAATGAACACCATGGACTCTTTCACACAGCAACACGCAATACACAAAGCACAAACTTGGCCACATATCAGAGAGTTAATGGACCTTCTCCAGTCTATCAATAACCCCAGAGACATACATAGACATTGGGTTAAGAATAAGAAGTCCTTCTTAACCGAGAAAGTCATAAACCAAGTATGCTAATATATTATGCATTAAAAATGATGATGCTCAAGGAAATAGTTATTCATTTATTGTTCATAATTTGTTGTTTCATACCCAAAGGAAATAGTTTCATTTTTATTTTTTAAAAAGCACACCTACTACTGCAGCTTAAAAATGAGAATGTCTGCCTAGCCGTAAACAACACTATTGCACTTTGACAATTAATTAGAACATACATACATACTGCTACACATACACTGAATTCCAACCTAGGAGTATTACCACAGGAAAGGAACTCTGAGCATGTTATGGTCCAGGTAACCCATACATAAGCTTCTTCCTATAGATCACTAATCTTAAACATGGTATGAAGCAGAACATGCTGACCCTGTTCAGCGAACTGAACACCTGGAGACCCAGATGACTGCTGAAAAATCCCCTTTCACAGCCCCTCCATTGACCATGTCCTCTGGCTCTTTTGCAGAAGAGCATTTTTTTGATGTCTTCCACCATTCCTGAGCTTTCATTGTCACTTATTTCTCTATTTTCTGTAACCAAAGCTAATTACACAAAACCCAGAACCATTAAAAATTTGTTCTAATAATTATAATGAAAAGGTCATTGAGATAAAGAGGAGTGGTACTATTTCCAACAGCACAACCACAAAACAAATCAGCCACTAAGAATGTACTTTAAATATATCTGAAAATTATTTGGAAATCTTAAGGTATGAAAAACACATAAAATATATATTAAAAATGTTAATCTATTATACTAAATTACCTGTCTCATTAGCTTTTTTCCTTCCTTCCTTTTCTGTTCACTACACCTGTTACGTTATTTTTATGCAAAGCTGTCAGTCTACTGATGCATATGCATCAATTCTCAGCTCCAGCCATGACCCTTACCAGGTAAGAACTGATGCCAAGAAGACAAATGAAATTGCTAAGAGATCTCACATAGTAAGAAAACAGCAGAGTCAAAAAGGGAGAGTAGATATGTCTGAAGTTAAGAAACAGGTTATAACATTTAAAAAGATGCCTGTACCTAGTTAGGTATAGGCAGCTGGGCACTAAAGAAGATGCTATTGAGCCTTTAGTGAGGAATTTTCTAGAAAGGAGGAAAAGGTTCCAGACTGTAGTACCAGTCCCATCAGTAGATTGCTGGATGTGGCTGGGCAAAATGCTTAAATTCTCTAGACCTGTACTGTCCACTATGGGAACCACTAGCCACATGTGGTTGGCTACTGAGCACTTAAAATGTGGCTAGTGTAAATTGAGATGTACTGTCAGTGTAAAATACACAATGGATTTTGAAGAATTGTTACAGAAGAAAGGTAAAATGTCTCATTAATAATTATTGTACTGATAGCTGTTTAAATTATAATGGATATATTTGAACATACTGGGTTAAATAAACATCATCAAAATTAATTTTATCTGTCCATTTTTGCTTTTTTTAATGTGGACACCAGAAAATTTTAAACTACCATGTAACTCCCATTATTTTTGTTTGGAACACTGCTGGCTCTAGGCCTCAATGGACTTTTACTACTATTTGCATTATGTAATAGGCTAAGCACTGGATTAAGTTATTATGTGCCAGGCACTGGAGATACAAAGTTGAGCAAAATGTCTCTGCCTTCATTAGGAGGGAGCAAGGAAAAAGTATCATAGATACCAAAAGACCAACAAGCAATCATGATTGGGTTAAATACTATGGAAGCGCCATGAGAGAAAGAGGAACTGACATCTCCAGAAGCTGCAACAGATGGAGCAGGAAGCAGGGTCGGGACAGGTGACACTGCCTTCCCCAGCACTCCACTCACAGTGTGCTCTCCCCTTCCTCTGAAATCTGACAGCACACAATCTCAGTGCCACCTGCCTTCCTTATATGATCTCATGTATTCTCAATTAATTTTTTCTTAACTCCACAACTAAATCATGAAATGGGGAGGGTAAGGTGCTTATATTTTGTTACCCTTGACAGCACTTCACATAAAATGCCCCCCAAAATTTGATACATAATGCATCTTTTCCAAAGTAAATGTCCAACATACATCAAGAAAACTTCCCCTCTGCACTACATATACAGGCTCACACACACAGGTGCACACCAAGTAGTTGTAATTGGAAGATAAATTAATAACAGTGGCTGATAGAAAGTATCATAAAAGGAATGGATGCGAAGATGGAAGATGGAACACCTTGTTACAAAGAAAATAAGTGGAAAAACAATCTATGAATCCAAGCATTATTAAATACGGGCAAAGGTAGGGTTAAGAAATGAAATGGCAGCTGGCATGGTGTCTCACTCCTATAATCCCAGTACTTTGGGAGGTCGAGGCAGGCAGATCACGAGGTCAAGAGATCGAGACCATCCTGGGCAACGTGGTGAAACCTAGTCTCTAGTAAAATACAAAAAATTAGCTGGGCATGGTGGTGAGTACTTGTAGTCCTAGCTACTCAGGAGGCTGAGGCAGAGGAATTGCTTTAACCCGGGAGGCGGAGGTTGCAATGAGCTGAGATCAGGCCACTGCACTCCAGCCTGGCAACAGAGAGAGACTCGGTGTCAAAAAAAAAAAAAAAAAAAAGAAAGAAAGAAAGAAAGAAAGAAAAGAAAATGAATGATCCCGTAAGTTGAGTTACATATGCATATAAAGTGTTGTTTCCCATTATCAATGGAGCAGGAGCACAACTCACGGGTAGTTTCTTGGGCAGTCACTGGAGGAGACTCTCCCTCATCATGTACTGCAGAAACGCTGACTGTGTATAGGGTCTGTGAGAAGAGGTCTTTGAGGGAACTGCTGGTCTCTGATCTGTCCACCTCTACCTATAACAGTAACAGAGCAGTGGAAATACTTTTACAAAGGTTTACTTTTGACATCTCTCTGCTGTTTACTGTACCTCTCTATGAGTAAGAATATAAAATCTATGATCAGAAAAGAGCAGTGTTTTCCAGTTTTACATGAGAATCCAGAAACTGGGCACAGTTTAAATATTTCCAAAGTGGAAAAAAAATGTATATGCTAGACCATTTCACCCATGATTGTCTAGAAAATAATAACTGTCTATGTATTCAAACAACCTAACCATTTTCCCACCTGTTTCCCTTTATATTACCACAATATTTCTTTCAGAAATGGTCTCTTTTTTTCTTTTTTTTGCTTTCAGTTCTGGGGTACATGTGCGGATCTTGCAGGATTGTTACATACGTATACACATGCCATGGTGGTTTGCTGCCTCCATCACCCCTTCACCTACATTAGGTATTTTTCCTGATGTTATCCCTTCCCAATCTCCCCACCCCCTGCTATCCCTCCCCTAGAACCCCACCCCCCAACAGACCCCAATGTGTGATGTTCTCCTCCCTGTGTCCATGTGTTCTCATTGTTCAACACTCACTTAAGAGTGAGAACATGCAGTATTTGGTTTTCTGTTCTTCCGTCAGTTTGCTGAAAATGGTGGTTTCCAGATTTATCCATGTCCCTGCAAAGGACATGAACTCATCCTTTTTTATGGCTGCATAGTATTCCATGGTATATGTGTGCCACATTTTCTTTATCCAGTCCATCACTGATGGGCATTTGGTTGGTTCCATATCTTTGCTATTGTAAACAGTGCCGCCACGAACATATGTGTGCATGTGTCTTTATAACAGATCGATTTATAATCCTTTGGGAATATATCCAGTAATGGGACTGCTGAGTCAAATAGTATTTCTATTTCTAGATCCTTGAGGAATCAGCACACTGTCTTTCACAGTGGTTGAACTAATTTACACTCCCACGAACAGTTTAAAAGCATTCCTGTTTCTCCACATCCTCTCCAGTATCTGTCTCCAGATTTTTTAACGATCGCCATTCTAACTGGCATGAGATGAACCTTGTGAGATCCACTGGCCATTGTACCACTTTTAAATGGAAATGCAGAATGAAATGAATGTGTGTACATGTATCAAGTAGCTTTTGTATAATCC
This sequence comes from Alouatta palliata, assembly GCA_004027835.1. Lineage (NCBI taxonomy): Eukaryota > Metazoa > Chordata > Mammalia > Primates > Atelidae > Alouatta > Alouatta palliata. The sequence continues at coordinate 86,977 of PVKV010008359.1, forward strand.
ACCAATGACAAGCAGAATCTGTAACTGAGTGCTTAGAGAAATGACTCCGATGTTCTAAAAATGTCTCTGAGATTTTGACATTAATTCTCCCTCAAATACACGCAAGTTTTGGTGGTGAAGCCCTTCTAATTTGCTCTAACTTTAAATCAGGTCATCATGGAACTCCCGAAAGAATACTCCCAAAAGGATATCACTCTAATAACATACTCCTCCTTTCTCTGTGTCTGTCCTTCTCTAGTGTCCTATCTTCCTGTTATTTGACAAATGCCCCCTCTTCATTGCTGCACCCTCTTGCTACCTTTTATTTTTAGAAACACTATGACATTTTCTAGTAACTCATACAATGGAAAGCCATAAAAGGCATCTGGGTGAGAAGGAAATACCATTTAGATTTGATAACTTTTTATCTACCAAGGAATGATGTCCTTGAGATTAATATCACACAGCAAAACATTTCTGTTTTGATGAGATAGTCCAATATATTATTGATTTTCAAAAACGGCTTTATTAATATCACAAGTTTTCAACACTGTGTTAACAAAGTGACAAGCATCCAAAATAAGCTATCATCCATACTTGATAAGGTTCTTTTTTTAAACCTACTAGGAAAACAAATATTTTCATATCTACTATCATCTTTAACTTACCTCTTTGACATCCTCTTCTGGTGTTTTGTATCGAACAATATATTTACGCACTTTTCCAGGCGCGGGTTCCCAAAAGACATTCATAGTGCTGTGAGTCACATCTCTGAGTTTCAGATCTTGAGGTCTGGGTAGAGGCACTGGAGAAACACGAGATATTAGATCCAGATGTGCTTCTCAACCACAAATCTCTAAAGCATCCATGGAAGCTTTCAAGAAGTTGTTGGGAGAAAATTTAAAGATGTATGAGAAAAATAACTGAAAAAAAAATAGTTATGATGATAAAAGTATCATGATTCCACCAGATAGAACTGAATTTTTCTTAAGAAGGTTTTTCAAAAATATATTTAATTTTTTGTTTTCACAAGGCTAACTTCTCATTATATATTACTCTTCCACTCTATTTAAATAATCTCTTGCTGCTCAACCCCATGATAAATCATAATTCATCATAAATGTACAGCTCATGTTTCTTTATCAGATATTTAAATCGATTAAAACAGGAAACAAAATCAATAGAGTTATGTGCCCTTAAGAACATGACAGAACAAAAAGTTACGAAAGTGAAGAATGAAGATGAGCCCACATAAAGAATCCAATAAGCTTATAAGAAAACTCAGATACCGAGTCACGAGAGATCCAAGATGGCCGATTAGGAGCAGCTGAGGATTGCAGCTCCCAGTGAAAGCGTGGAGGCTCCCTGACCCCCGTATATCCAACGAGTCACCTCAAAAAGGAGAGCTCAGACTGACATCTGGCAGGTAATCTCCTGGGACAAAGGTAGCAGAAGAAGAAACTGGCAGCAACCCTTACTGTCCTACAGCCACTGCA
>PVKV010008360.1:0-88448 GCA_004027835.1 Alouatta palliata
GGAAGAGGAGAAGGAAGAGGAGGAGAGGAGGAGGAGGAGAAGGAGAAGAATATTATAAACGCCAAAGGCCAGGTGAGTACAGACTCAAAATCAAGTCAACATTTCTGTTTGAGCCCAGGAAGTTAAGGCTGCAGTAAACTGTAACTGCACCATCGCACTTCAGCCTGGGCAACGGAGCAAGACCTCTCTAAAACTAACATCCAGTCAGCCTCCAAGCAACCCTCCTCCTCACGTGTGGTGCTACCTACAGCAGAGCTACCCAGGGTGTGGTCTGAGGACCCCTTTGCTACTGGGCCACAAGATAATCACAGAAATCAGGAATAAGCATTTAGAAACTTTTACAGCAATTTGGCAGAGTAATTTTATGCCTGTTGAATGTGATAATGAAAAAACGGGGGCTTGTAAAAATTTTTATGAAAGCCATTAAAATGAAGAAGTGTTTTGACATGTGACAAGCGTTCACACCACAGGGCTGTAATGACTCAGGATAAGGAAGCCTGGGCACCTATTGTAGGATGAAGACTTTCCAGGGCCCCCGTGTGCCCAGGCATGCTCAGCACAAAGCACCTTCGCAGTGGATTGGCACCGCCATCTGCCACAATTCCTCTGCAAAGGCCTTTGGCAAACGTGGAATCTACCATCCCACAACTGTTGCTATGGGAGGTTGTATTAAAAATATGCAAAATGAGTCTTTTGGATAGAAACTTCTGTTCACCATCTCAAGAAGGGGCAGAGCCTCTGAGAAAATAATTGAAAAATTATGTCACATACTGAAGAAATCTGTATCCAAAACATCGGAGCGGCCAAATTCCAGAGAGCTGTCAAGAATTCCTAAGGATATGCTAAGTGAAATAAACCAGACACGAAAGGCCAGGACTATATAATTCTTCATGCAGAGCCCAGGATAGGGGGGAACATGGGGAGCAAGTGTTTACTGGGTACAGAGTTAGTGTTTGGGATGATAAAAAAGAGCTGGAAATGGATAGCAGTAATGGGTGCATGTATTAAATGCACTTGAAATGCTTCAAATGGCAATCTGTATGTATACTTTACCACGATAAATAACTAAATAAGAATTCTCAAGGTATTTTCTGAGAACCCATTGCTCATTAAAAAGAGGGCCGGGTGCAGTGGCTCACACCTGTAACCTCAGCACTTTGGGAGGCTGAGGCAGGAGGCTTACTTGAGCCCAGGAGCTCGAGACCACCCTGGGCAACAAAGCAAGATCCCCATTTCTACAAAAAATTTAAAAAGTAGCTGGGTGTGATGGCGCACACCTGCGGTCCCAGCTACACCAGAGGCTGAGGTGAGAGAATCACTTGAGCTTGGGAAGTCAAGGCTGCAGTGAATCACGTTCACACCACTGCACTCCAATCTGAATAACAGAGTGAGACTCTGTCTCAAAACAAAAAGTGAGGCCACGCGCAGTGCTCACACTTGTAATACTGGGAGGCCGAGGCAGGCTCAACCCTTGAGGCCAGGAGTTCAAGAGTAGCCTGCGCAATATAGGGAGACCTCGTCTCTAAAACAAAAATGATTTTAATTAATCAGGCATGATCGCATGCACCTGTTCTCCCAGATATTGAGGAGGCTGAGGCAGGATTGCTTGAGTCCAGGAGTTCAAGGCTGCAGTGAGCTATGATCGTGCCGCTGCACTCTCAGCCTGGGCGAGAGCAAAATCCTGTTTCTGAAAAATAAACAAAAAAACCCACACGGGTCATCCCTTCTGGATCTAGTTATTGCACTTGTAAACCAGAAATATACCTTTTGCTCATGGGGAAAAACCATAGGGTAAAGAAACCAGATTGTTTCAAACTTAAAAAAAAAAAAGGCAGTCAGGAATTTTACCAGCATTAAAACTCCGGTGATTCTTAGTGTCATCTGACACTCTTCATTGATCATCAGAATCTTATCGAAATTTTCCTCACTTCCATGCAAAATCTGTCTGCTAACAGATCAAAGTGGCTGGGTGAGACCTATCTTCATATCCAAGCTCCAAACACCCGCACATAGTTGAGGAGGATGGCATTCAATTCGATTTTCCACTTAAGATATGTAAGTAAAAGTTTCCATTCATGGAGTCTGCAAACAAGCTCTCCACAAACTCTTCTCCATAAATGTCAGCAGTTTGATATTCTCCTGAGACTCCTGCATCTTTCTGCATCCCTTTAGCTCATTGTTAGAATAGATGTTCTCCAAATATCCATTTACCAGCTTCTTTTGTCTCTCTGTATTCTTTCCTGGAAAGCCCACGCTTCCTCTCAGCTGCAGTAAGCCACGTCTTTCTCACTATGACTCTGATTTTTTTTTCTTCCCAGCCTGAAACCCACATTTCTGACTGCTCACAAGCACTCTAAGCTCTGCATGATCAAAAACGTATTCTTTGCTCCTCAACCTGATCTTGTGTTGAGCACTTCTACAAAAGACACCACGACGTATCCTCTCAGTAACCCAAGCTTGGGAGCTCTCGCTTCTGTGATATCCCTCTAATTCTTTCCCCTGCCCTCTTGTTCTCCTCCCTTTCATCCATTTGGCACAGATCCTGATTAGATCACTCCCTGGCCCATGTGAAGTGTCAAGAACCAGGGTAATAATTGATCAGCCTCTGCAAACATTACAACATCATAGTTCCAAGAACCTCAAATCATCACAAACCAGAGGCTAGGGAAAGCTTAGGTATGGGAAGCTGGAACTTGGCTGGAATTCAAAAGGGGCATCTGGAAACTGGAAATATCCCACTTTTTTTTTTTCTAGAGACAAGGTCTCACTCTCTCACCAAAGCTGGAGTAGAGTTGCACGATCATAGCTCACTACAGACTCAAATTCCTGAGCCCAAGCAAGTCTCCTGCCTCAACCTCCCGAGTAGCTGGGACTACAGATGTGTGCCACCACACTCAGGTAAAGTAATTTCATTTTATTTTATTTTATTGTAGAGATAGGGTCTCACTATGTTGTTCAGACTGGTTCCAAACTACTGGGCTCAAGCCATCCTCCTGCCTCAGCCTCCGACAATGCTGGGGTAACAGCTCCCCCAACGTCTGAAATGCCCCACCTTTATGCCAAACCTAAACACATCATCCCAGTGCTTAGGGAGCAGTGACAGTTATAATACATCCTTCCAGCATCATGAGAAGGAGGTCGGCACCACCATCAGAAAAGGTGGAAGGAGCTGCAGCCCCGGTAGACAGGACAGGGGCAGCTATTCAATCTCTCCATGTACTGAGTATCATTTATGTGTCAAGCACTATAGGAGGGAGCTAGAGACAGGAAACCAAGTCACAGCCATTGAAGGAATTCGCATTCCAAGGAAGAAACAGAAAATTATGAGAGCCATGAGCAGTGCCTTACACCTGTAACCTCAGCTACTCAGGAGGTAGAGGTGGGTATATCACTTGAGTTCAGAAGTTTAAGACCCCCAGCATTTTGGGAGGCTGAGGCAGTGGATCACGTGAGGTCAGGAGTTCGAGACCAGCCTGGCCAACATGGTGAAACCCGTAGCTACTAAAAATACAAAAATTAGCCAGGCATGGTAGCATGTGTCTATAATCCCAGCTACTTGGGAGGCTGAGGCACCAGAAAATCACTTGAACTGTGGGGTGGAGGTAGCAGTGAGCCAAGATCCTGCCCCTGCATTCCAGCCTGGGCAACAGAGTGACTCTGTCTTAAAAAAATAAAAATTAAAAAAAAAAAGAATTTCAAGACCATCCTGGTCAACATAGGGAGACCCCATCTCTACAGCAAATAAATAAAATTAGCCAGACTTGGTGGCGTGCATCTGTAGTCCCAGCAACTCAGGAGACTAAGGCAGGAGGACCACTTGAGCCTAGGAGGTTGAGGCTGCAGTAAGCTCTGAAAACACCACTGCACTCCAGCCTGGGTGACATAGTGACACACCCTGTCTCTCATAAAAAAAAAAAAAAAAAAAAAAAAAATTCACAGGCTGTGTGCAGTGGCTCATGCCTGTAATCCCAGAATTTTGGGAGGCTGAGGTGGGTGGATCAGAAGGTCAAGAGATCAAGATATCCTGGTCAATATGGTGAAACCCTGTCTCTACCAAAAATACAAAAATTAGCTGGGCGTGGTGGTACACACCTGTAGTCCCAGCTACTCGGAGGCTGAGGCACGAGAATCAGTTGAACCCAGAAGGCGGAGGCTGCAGTGAGCAAAGATGGCGCCACTGCACTGCAGCTTGGCAACAGAGCAAGACTCTGTCTCAAAAATAATAAAGAATAAAAATAAATAAAGAAATTACAATATAGGATGATCTTGCTTCACTAGAAATATACACAGGATACCAAAGAGTAGAAGGCAGAGGTCCCGACACCAGGAACTGGGGTGGGGTGGTGGGGACTGCGGATGGCTTCATAGACACTGCCACCTCCGAGGTTTGAGCTGAGATGGAAGGGATAAGGGAAGAGCCTTCCAGGAGGAGGAACCACCCGTGCCAAGTAGTGACGGGAGCCTGGGATTTTAGGAAGTAGCTGGTGTGACACCTTAATTAAATCCGTTTCTGGTCAGGGTTGAGTACCATCAGCAGGAAGAAGGCATAGCTGGGGTCAGAGTTCCATGCCAGGGAGGAAGGAAATAGCTGTCACTGAGGAAGCGGCATTTCAAGAATTGCCTGAAGGATGAGCACAGGGTGGAAGATAGAGGGAGGCGGGGGCTGCATAGCTTTTGTGGAGAATGCTTGAAAGTTAGAGAAAGGACTAAAATGGCTCTGAGTTTATCAACTGTTACTTGAGTAAGAGAATCTTTGCAATGAAAATGTATAAGGATTTTTTTTCCCCGAAAATCTAAGTTCAAAAGTGGTAGGAGTTGGCCGGGCACAGTGGCTCAAGCCTGTAATCCCAGCATTTTGGGAGGCTGAGGCGGGTGGATCACAAGGTCAGGAGTTCGAGACCAGCCTGACCAACATAGGGAAACCCCATCTCTACTTAAAATACAAAAAATTAGCTGGGCGTGGTGGCACGCGCCTGTAGTCCAAGCTATTCAGGAGGCTGAGGGAGAAGAATCCCTTGAACCCGGGAGGCGGAGGTTGCTGTGAGCTGAGATCACACCACTGCACTCCAGCCTGGGCAAGAGAGTGAGACTCTATCTCAAAAAAAAAAAAAGTGGTAAGAGTCACACATTCAGGTATTTTTACTGCTCTCCTTCATTCCCCATCTTGAAGGCTCTGTTACCGTGAATTCTGCCTAATGGTTCTACCCTGGAAGATGCTGTATTTCAAGATTTAGGAATTTCTTCTGGTACCAAGGTGTGTTCCTGGCTACTGGACCTTGGCCCCTTTGCCTTTAATGATGCTGTCTACAAGCTGAGTCCTCTGAGATCCTGGAAGTCATATTAGAATCAAATTCTCACGTCTGGAACCAGTTTCTGGAAAACCTCAAGAAATGCAACACACACTGTCTCCTGTCTCTCTCTCCTCTCTCTTACCCTCATTCTCTCTGTAACACTTAAGGAAATTAAAAAGAACCCATCGGGGTATAGCACATTGGCACATCAAACTGCAAAGGAAAATATTTGAATTTTTTTCCATCTGTTTTCCTCTCCGGTTCTTTATGCTTCTCGATGAGAAAAAAGGTAGAGCTTACATTTTATGTCAACACAAAAGGCCTCCGTTTGTGTGCATTACTTATTAAAGTATTCAGTGATTCAGTGTCAAGGTATGTATTATACATACTTTTTTTTCTAGGCCATTATTAGCTTTCTTACAACACTATTATTCTTCAGCCCAGCTAATGCTTCTGTCAAAGATTTAGCAACAAGCATGGAAAATGTCAAACGGTAGGGAAGAGACCTAGCTGTTTCCACAACTGCACAAAAAGCCGTGTTGTCTTTTATGGAAAAGCAGCACCATTCTGTGATGAACGCCAGTGGATGTGTTATCAGGAGGCCGAGTCGTGGGATGGTTTGTTTTCCTCTGCACACCTGAGTCCATCTCCTCTGAATAAGTTTCCTTTCTTCTCTTGCCAATATACTTAATAAAACAGGGCCTACGTTGTTATCATTTCGCCCTCTCCCCAGGAGGTACCTGGCTTAGAATGCGACAGAAATCAGCCAGGAGAGTCCGTCTTGTTCTGTCTGCAGAGCAGTGTGATAAGATTTAAGGAGCATTAAAAGGCTCCTCTGGAGAAAAATATTTTCCCAACCTGCTTTCCAGGGTGCCTGAAATTACAACCCTTCTGCTTTAAGGCATTGAAAGCCTCCAATAAAACGCAAATATGTTAGGTAAGTTATTTTATCAAACTATCACATCTTAGCTTGAATTAGTTTATGGCTTAATCCAAAATCCTGAAGTGACTGGGACACAGGGCCGTTAAGTTTGGATGTGAGTAAAGATCATACAAACATTTAGGGTTTAAAAATGTGTTGCCTAAGGCACAGACCTGGGTAGCAGAACAGAATCTAACAGTCTAACAGCGCCAACAGCGAGGTCCAGAGTTCACACGCACAGGCAGACAGCCTCCACCTTCCTGCCAAGCAACGGGAGAAGCCGTCATTCTTACCCTTCAAAGATAAATCGTAAGGCCAGGCGCTGTGGCTCACACCTGTCATTCTAACACTTTGGGAAGCCAAGCTGGGAGGATCATTTGGAGCCAGGAGTTTGAGACCAGCCTGGGCAACATAGCAAAACCTCATTTCTACAAAAAAATTATTTTTTTTAATTAGCAGGGTGTGGTGGTGTGCATGTGTGGTCCCAGCTACTGGGGAGGCTGAGGCGGGGTGGGAGAATCGCTTGAGCCCAGGAGGTTGAGACTGCAGTAAGCTATGACGGTGCCACTGTACTCCAGCCCGGGTGACAGAGTGAGACCCTGTATCTTTAAAAATGAATAAATAAAGAAATAATAGGAAACATCAGCGCACAAATGTCTTCTGTTCTTCCCACTTGAATCTGCATCCTCAGTTGAGTTTATTTACATTTCCTCCCTATGTAAGCCTTCCAGGACTCTTCCCCACTCTCTCTCCAGCAGTTTTAGAGGCAGTATAGGTCCTGTGGTCGACAGGACCATCTTCTCTAACATGTCCATTTCTCCTCTCCTCCCACTCCCTTGAAGTTAGTCATGGCCATTGCACTGGCTTTGGTCAATGAATCGTAAGCAAAAAATGACGTGTCACTTCCAGGGGGAGGTGTTTCAGAGCTGGTGTATGATTCCTCATGTTCTCTTCCTCTGCCACGGTGAACTCAGCAGCATGATGAGCTTGAGATAAAAATGCTACAAGGGGCCAGGTGTGGTGGCTCACGCCTGTAATCTCAGCACTCTGGGAGGCCGAGACGGACGGATCACCTGAGGCCAGGAGTTTGAGACCAGCCTGGCCAACACGGTGAAAGCCCATCTCTACTGAAAATACAAAAATTACCCAGGCATGGTGGCGGGCGCCTGTAATCCCAGCTACTCAGGAGGCTAAGGCAGGAGAATCGCTTGAACCCAGAAGGCGGAGGTTTCACTGAGCTGAGATCGTGCCATTTTATTCCAGCCTGAGCGATAAGAGTGAAACTCCATCTCAAAAAAAAAAATTGCTACAAGGTCAAAACAACCAACAAGGTGGACCCAGAGAACATCTAGTTGGAAAGCTGCTTAGATCTGTAGGTGACTGTAACTGAGCAGGAGCGAACGTCTGCTGTGTCAGGCTATTGATGTCTTGGTGTTGCTACTTTCACATAACATTGCTGACCCTGGCTGATCCATTGCCCATTAATAGGACCTCGAGAAATCGGAGCAGGCCTGCTGTACCACCATATACTCATCATTCAGCAAATATTCACTGAGCTCCTACTACGTGCGAGACAGTAGCATAGATCCCAGAGATTTCGTGCAAACAGTAAAGACAAAGGAAGACAAGGCCAGGCGCCGTGGCTCAAGCCTGTCATCCCAGCACTTTGAGAGGCCGAGGCAGGTAGATTGCTTGAGGTCAGGAGTTCGAGACCAGCCTGGCCTACATAATGAAACCCATCTCTACTGAAAACACAAAAATTAGCCTGGTATGGTGACAGACGTCTGTAATCCCAGCTACTCCGGAGGCTGAGGCAGGAGAATTGCTTAAACCCGGGAGGCAGAGGTTACAGTGAGCCGAGATCACAGTGCACTCCAGCCTGGATGACAAAGCAAGACTGTTTGCAGAAAAAAAGAACTAGGGAGTGAAGCCTCATCCCAGAATCAGGCACTGCTCATTTTCAAACGCTTGGTTTCTGCCTCTCTGTCCGGCTTCTGCAGACGAACTCATGCCTAGACAATCTGCCCGGCCCCTGGTGACAAATACCACATTGCTCACATTACCCTTTGCCCCATCCTCTGCTGTGCACGGACTGGTCCTTTTCCACCCTCACCCAACCTGGGTCCGTGCCCTGGTCTGCCAAGTGTCTGGAAGGAAATAGCAAACTCTACTTACACAGTCCAGTGGCTCAGCGTGAGGACTGAAGGTTGACTTCGGGTTCAAATCCAAGCTCCTCCAGCTTCCAGCTCTGGCCCCACACACAATACTTTACATTTTTCGTGCTCCAGTTTCCTCATCTGTAAAATGAGGACATTAATAAGACCAACCTTACAAGACTGTTGTGAAAATCAAATGAATTGGTGAACGGGACGCTGAAGAGTACCCAGCACACAGTAAAGCTCTCCTTATACAATGTTGTTATTTTGGTTCGTTTGCTGTGGTTGTTGCTGTTTTGAGTCAGAGTTTCACTGTTGTTGCCCAGGCTGGAGCACAGTGGAGCAATCTCGGCTCACTGCAACCTCTGCCTCCCGGGTTCAAGCGATTCTCCTGCCTCGGCCTCCGGGGTAGCTGGGATCACAGGCATGCACCACCACACCTGGCTAATTTTGTATTTTTACTTGAGATGGGATTTCTCCATGTTGATCAGGGTGGTCTCGAACTCCCAAACCTCAGGTGATCCACCCACCTCGGTCTCTCAAAGTGCTGGGATTACAGGCTTGAGTCACCATGCCCAGCCTTGTTTGTTTGTTTGTTTTGATAGGAAGTTTTACTCTGTTGCCCAGGCTGGAGTGCAGTGATGCGTTCTCGGCTCACTGCAACCTCCACCTCCCGGGCTTAAGTGATTCTCCTACCTCAGCCACCCATGTAGCTGGGACTACAGGTATGCACCACTGCGCCCAACTAACTTTGTGTTTTTAGTAGAGATGGGGTTTCTCCATGTTGATCAGGCTGGTCTCGAAGTCCCGATCTCAGGTGATCCACCCGCCTTTGCCTCCCAAAGTGCTGGGATTAGAGGCGTGAGCCACTGTGCCCAGTCTTGTTTGCTTGTTTTGATATGAAGTCTCACTCTGTCGCCCAGGCTGGAGTGCAGTGGTGCCTTCTCGGCTCACTGCAACCTCCACCTCCTAAGCTCAAGTGATTCTCCCACCTCAGCCTCCCACGTAGCTGGGACTGCAGGCATGCACCACCACACCTGGCTAATTTTTTGTATCTTTAGTAGAGACAGGGTTTTGCCATATTTCCCAGGCTGGGCTCGAATTCCTGAGCTCAAGCGATCTGCCTGCCTGGGCCTCCCAAACTGCTGGGGGATTACAGGCGTGAGCCACCACGCCTGGCCCTCATGTTGTTATTTTATTATCATCTCTCTGCATTATTTGGATTGAATATCACTCCCTCCTCAAGCCTCCCAGCCATCCCAACCTTCATTTATCTGCTTTTCCTAACTCATTTTACCCTTACTATTCATAGCACATAATCCACATCTTATAACATGCTGCCCTGTTCTCTAATTGTTGGAATCGCTCAGCTGGGCACTTGGATCTATGGCAATTACCGTACGCTGCTATGTAAAATCACACATTGCCCTAATTCTTCATGTATGTGCTTTAGCTCTTCTCTCCAACTATACCGACTTTCCCACAAGTCAGTCGTATGCTTCTCTCACACCTTCACAATAGAGAGTGCAGTGCTAAATACAGAATGGGGATTTGCTAAGTACAGATGTTCCCTGGCGTACGATGAAGTTCCACCCCAACACACCCATCGTAAGTTGAAAATATCACGAGTTAAAATGCACTTAATACACCTAAGCTACCTAACATCCTAGCTTAGCCTAGTCTTACCTTAAACCTGCTCGGAACACCTACATTAGCCCACAGCTGGGCAAAATCATCTAACAACTGCCGATTTTCTTTGCTTTTCTTTTCTTTTTTTGACACAGAGTCTCTTTCTGTCACCCAGGCTGGAGTGCAGTGGCACGATCTTGGCTCACTACAACCTCTGCCTCCTGGGTTCAAGCAGTTCTCATGTCTCAGCCTCCCGAGTGGCTGAGATTACAAGCATGCACCACCACACCTGGCGACTTTTTGTATTTTTAATACAGATGGGGTTTTGTCATGTTGGCCAGGCTGGTCTTTCGAACTCCTGACCTGGTGATCCACCTGCCTTGGCCTCCCAAAGTGCTGGGATTACAGGTGTGAGCCACAGTGCCCAGGCTTACATCATGCCTATTTTCCAATAAAGTGTGGAACACTGTACACAGGCCTTTTGTAGACATGATGATGGGCGTCAAAAAATGCAAAGTACAATACGCAAAACAATGTGAGCAACACAGAATGGCGTATTGGTTGTTTATTCTCATGATCACATGGCTGATGGGAGCTGTGGCTCACTGCCACTGCCCAGCATTGCGAGAGAGTAGCAGACCTACAGGTTACTAGCCCTGGAAAAGATCAAAATTCAAAAATCAGGCCAGGAACAGTGGCTCACACCTATAATCCCAGCCTTTTGGGAGGCTGAGGAGGATAACTTGAGGCCAGGAGTTCAAGACCAGTCTGTGCAATATAGTGAGGTCCCTATCCCTCCAAAAAATTTTAAAAATTCGCTGGACATGGTGGTGCACACTGGTAGTCCCAGCTACTGGGGAGGCTGAGGCAGGAGGATCGCTTGAGCCCAGGAGTTGAAGGCTGCAGTGAGCTGTGATAGTGCCATTGCACTACTGCCTGGGTGACAGAACAAGACCCTGTGTTTTGAAAAACAAACAAAAGAAAATCACAATCTGGAGCATGGTTTCTACTTAATGCATATTGTTTTTGCACCATTATAAACTTGAAAAATTGTAACTCTAACCACCATAAGTTGACATCATAAGTCAGATACCATCTGTATTTGGGTATTAAAACAGGGGCCTTTATTTTAGAAAACTCCAGACATCCTCTGCCTTTGTTTTTTTTTTTTTGTTTTTTGTTTTTTGTTTTTGAGATGGAGTCTTGCTCTGTCACCAGGCTGGAACACAGTCGCATGATCTCAGCTCACTGCAACCTCTGCCTCCCGGGTTTAAGTGATTCTCCTGTCTCAGCCTCCCAAGTAGCTGAGACTACAGGTGTGTGCTACCATGCCTGGCTAATTTTTTGTATTTTTAATAGAGACAGGGTTTCACCATGATAGCCAGGATGGTCTCGATCTCCTGATCTCGTGATCCGTCCACCTCAGCCTCCCAAAGTGCTGGGATTACAGGCATGAGCCACAGGGCGCAGCTGAAATCCTCTGCTTTAGGAAACCAAGTAGAAGTGGGGGAGTGAATGTTTCAGCCATGGAAGTGACTTACATAAATCTCCAAGTAAGCCAAGCACTCTCTGGGCAGGGACTGGTCTATCCTGGGGAGAATACTGTCACGCATTTTCTTCTTAAAGGTCTCCAAAATGCTTCCAAGAGATAGTCTGACTCATTCGAGACTAAAAACCACAACTTATGCAGGCGCCTCAGACCTCCTGGAGTGAGGAAAGAGATTGCTGGCCCTCAAAGTAACTAAGCTCTTCCTGAAAATTAGCCCAGGGCTTCTACAGCTATAGGAAAACAAATGCTAAGCAGAAATTGTGAGTCTGCTGAAAGCCGCCCTGATCTGAACCCACTCCATGGCTTTGGAGGCCACCTGAGCTGAAGAAATAGCCACCCACAGTGCCACGGAGAGCTTCTGCAATGGAGAATGGCACTGTTTGCCCATTCGACGGCCTCTCTGCACACCGTTTTAACAGGGCTCATATTGCAGAGAGGCCGTGTGGAATCAGGACTGACAGCCTTAAATCTGCAGCCAGTGTCAGAAACCAAATCACAGCTCTGCCACTCACCCGCTGCATGGCTTTGAGTTACACTAACTTCTCTGTGCCTCAGTTTCCTCACCCAGAAAGTGATTATTATAAGCATCCTCAATGCTTATGGTTTTTATTAGGATTAATAATTTTTTTTATTTTGTTGAGACAGTGTCTCACTCTGTTGCCCAGGCTGGAATGCAGTGGCGTGATCTTAGCTCACTGCAACCTCCACCTCCTGGGTGCAAGCAACTCTTGAGCCTCAGCCTTCTGAGTAGCTGGGATTATAGGCATGCACCGCCACTCCTGGCTAATTTTTTTGTATTTTTAATAGAGTAGCAGAGGCAGGATTTCAGCACGTTGGCCAGGCTAGTCTTGAACTCCTGGCCTCAAGGGATCTGCCCGCGTCAGCCTCCCAAAGTGCTGGGATCACAGGCCTGAGTCACGATGCCTGGCCAGGATTAAGAATTTTTAACTTTTTACAGTGTTCAGGACAGTGCCTGGCTGTCAGCATTGTGCAAGGGTTTGTTGAATTTTTATGTATTGTGTTTACTCATAGGTGTGCTCGTGTGTGTGTGTGTGTGTGTGTGTGTGTGTGTGTGAGAGAGAGACTGGTCTGTTTTGTGTTTAGAGATGGAGTCTCATTCTGTCCCCCAGGCTGGAGTACAGTGACACAATCATAGCTCACTGCAGCCTGGAATTCCTGGGCTCAGGAAATCCTCCAACCATAGCCTCCCAAGTAGTTGGAACTACAGGTACATGCCATCGCGTACCTGAGCTAATTTTTGTTTTTTTGTTTTTGTAGAGACAGGGTCTCACTATGTTGTTCAGGCTGGCCTTGAACTCCTGTCCTCAAACCGTACTCCCACCTCAGCCTTCCAACAGTGCTGGGATTACAGGTGTGAGCCACCTCGCCCTGCCAACTGGTTTTTAACAGCTCTAGTAGAGATATTGGCAAAGTGCAAGGGGAAAATACAGGAGGGGGAAATTAATTCTGTCTGGGGGAATTAATTCTCTCCAGGGGTGACAGGCATGACTACACGGAACTCACATCTGCAATTGAGTAGAATTCAAGGTGTAAGAGGATGTACCTTACAATAGTGGCTCTCAACCTTCCCTTAAATTTAAATCTCCTAGAGGGCTTTTTTAAAACCCAGATTCCCAAGCCCCAGGCCAAAAGTTCTGATTCGGTAGGTCTGGGTAGGACCTGAGAATTGGCCTTTCTAACAGGTTCCCAGGTTACACTGGTTGTTGCTGATGCTGGTCCAGGGATCCCACTGTGAGCACTGCTGCCTTACAGGACCCAGGAGAAAGCAGCAAGTGCATAGGTTCAGAAAAAGAAAGAACCTGGCCTGCTCACGGGAGCAAAGGTAGTCTGGCAGGGCTGGATCAGAAAGCAGTATAAAAAATGACAAAAGATTTGGGAGGCCAAGGTGGGAAGATATCGTGGTCAAGAGCTTGAGATCATCCTGGCCAACATGGAGAAAACCCATTTCTACTAAAAAATATAAAAATTAGCTGGACATGGTGGCACGCACCTGTAATCCCACCTATGTGAGGCTGAGGCAGGAGAATCACTTGAACCTGAGAGGTAGAAGTTGCAGTGAGCTGAGATTATGCCACTGCACTCCAGCCTGGGCAACAGAACGAGACTCTGTCTCAAGAGAAAGAAGGAAAGAGAGAGAGAGGGAGAGGGAGAGTGGGAGGGAGTGGTGGGGGAGAGAGGGAGGGGGGAGAGAGAGAGAAAGAAAGAAAGAGAAAGGAAAGAAGAAAGAAAGAAAAAGAAAGAAAGAAGAAACAAAAGAAAAAGAAAGAAGAGAGGGAGGGAGGGGGGGGAGAGAGAGAGAAAGAAAAGAAAGAAAGAGAAAGAAAGAAAGAAAGAAAGATAAAAGATGAGGTTGGAAGAGTGCAGAAGCCGCAGCAAAGCTGAACACTTTCAGGACCTTTGGAATTTGTGGCCTTGAATAATGTAATCCAACTTGTATTTCAAACGATTGCTCTGGTGTCAGTGGAGAACAGAGTGAGACAGAGGAGACTGGAGGAAAAGACACTGGCTTGGAGGTTGCTGTTACAGGCCAAAGGAGAAATAACGAGATCAGAGCTGGTGCAGGTGCAGTGGAAATAAGAAGAAACAGGCCAGGCACAGTGGCTCATGCCTGTAATCCCAGCACTTTGGGAGGGAAAAGTGGGAGGATTACTTGAGGCTAGGAGGTCAAGACCAGCCTGGGCAACACAGCAAGACTATATAAATAATAAAAAAAAATTAACTAAGGTTCGGGCGCAGTGGCTCACACCTATAATCCCAGCACTTTGGAAGGCCAAGGTGGGTAGATGGCTTGAGACCAGGAGTTCAAGACCAGCCTGGCCAACATGGTGAAACCCATCTCTACTAAAAACACAAAAATTAGCCCGGCATGGTGGCACACACTTGTAATCCCCGCTACTCAGGAGGCTGAGGCAAGAGAATTGCTTGAACTCTGGAGGCAGAGGTTGCAGTGAGCCGAGATCATGCCACTGCACTCCAGCTGGTGACAGAGTGAGACTCCATATATATATATATATATATAATATAAGCTAGGCATGGTGGTATGTGCTTGTAGTTCCAGCTACTGAGGAGGCTGAGGTGGGAGGATTGCTTGAGCCTAGGAGTTCAAGGCTGCAGTGAGCTATAATTACACCACTGCACATCCTGGGTAATGGAGTGAGACCCTGTCTCTAAAAAAAATAAACGAAAAAATACATGGACATCTTAGGGCATAGAACTAGGTAGCTCTGTGGATGGCTGTACAGAATGTAAGAAAGGCAGGGGTAAGACTTGCTCCATTCTTAGCCAGCTCTGAGGCCTGGATGGAGGGGGTTCTATCAACTGTGAAAAGAATGTAAGACATGAAACAGATCTGGGGAGAAGAGAATGTCAGAAATTCAATTTGCAATAATTTTGAGGCATCACTAACATCCAGCAAGCAATTAGAAATACAGGATCAGAGCCAAGAAAAGAAGCCAAGGCTAGAGATAAAGACCTGGGCATCCCTGAGCACAGGATCAGGTTAAAATCAAGGCTTTGGGGCAGGCCACTTCCGGCTGGCCACGGTGGTTAACACGACTACCAGCCTGTCATAGCTGCTGCCGTTACAGCTTGTGGACAAATGTACAGGATCAAGAATTCACACTAAAGAGTGATAAGGAAGTCGTTGGTACTCTTCTAGGATTTGACGACTTTGTCAATATGGTACTGGAAGATGTCACTGAGTTCGAAATTACACCAGAAGGAAGAAGAATTACTAAATTAGATACGAGTTTGCTAAATAGAAATAATATAACAATGCTGGTTCCTGGAGGAGAAGGACCTGAAGTGTGAATGAGTTTCCTTGACTTACACTAGGTTCTGTTTTGTCTTATAATGACAAGAAAATGGAATTTTTTTTTTCACCTACTGTTTAAATCCTATAAAGATAAGTTTCCCGTTAAAGGGAAGTGCTTTGAAGATGTGTACCCATTTTTGTAAGTTAATCATGATTTTCCTGGAAAAAGAAGAAAAGAGTTTCTTCTCTGAAGATGAAAATAAAAGCGGTTTTGGTTAAAAAAAAAAAAAAAAAAGTCAAGGCTTTGGATACAATGGCCAAAGGAAACAGAGCTGAGTGGGAGAAGAACTAGAGCAAAAACCCGACTTACCTCTTTTAAATGGCTTAGCTTAGCAGTTGCAAAGAAGAAGAGAGAAGGGAGAATAATGAAGGAGTCCAGAAGTTAGGACCCAGCAGGACTTAGTGAAGATGTTTGCAGCATCCTGGTGCTAGCTCTGTCATCTGTGAATGCTATGGTTTGGATGTGTCTCTTTCAAAATTCATGTGTTGGAAACTTCATCCCCATGCAACAGTGCTGGGAGATGGGGCCTTTTGGGAGGCGTTTAGTCATGAAGGATCGGCCCTTGTAAATGGATTAATGCCACTGTCAAAAGGGCTTGCAGGAGTGAGTCTGCTCTCTCTTGCCCTTCTGCTTTCTGCCATGTGTGAACACAGCAAGAAGGCCAACACCAGATGCCAGCACATTGACTTGGACTTCCCAGCCTCCAGAGCTGTGAGAAATAAATTTCTGCTCTTTATAAATTACACAATCGGTTGTATTCTGATACAGCAGCACAAACACACTAACACAGTGTAGCATCACAAATGCTTCTGACCTAACCTGCATTTAAATGCAAAGTGCCTGCTGATCGTTATCTATTCTCAGGCCAATGGGCTGCATGCCCTTCCTGGTTCTGCTCCTATCACAGGGACCTGACTCATGCAAATTACATTTCTCAGGCTCCTTGACCAATTGGTTTCTGGTGAATTTCCACCAAAAAGTGGCACTGGCAGGAGACTGCAGGGAGAGGAGTAGGAAAAGTTATTCCTCCCTCACTCCTTTTCTTCCCCACCCCTTTCCTCATCTCTGCCTTCTGGGGTGGCTCATGAGATCTGTGCTGGGTTTCAGCATGTTTCCCATCTCCTGGCATCTGGTGACATTCCCTCTGTCTTTGGTCCCTCCAGCTGTCTGTGGGTGGGGAGTCATAGCCTGCTGCTGTTGCTCATCTCTGCAATGACTCACTAGCCCACTTGACTTTCAGCTCTTCCAGTATCTGACAACTAGTTCCCTGTATCTGAATTTCTTCTATTGAATTAGCTGGTGTGGGCGCTGTTGTCCTCACTGGTGCCTGATTGATAAACATACAGTGATAATCCATCAGCTTCTCCCCCCAACCACTGGAGTCAGGCATCACAATCGAATTCAGGCTGGGATTATCCAAACTGATATTAACAAAGCCTCTCATTTAAAGTTAAGCAGAAAAACAATTTTAAAAGAGGTGGTAAATAAAGATAAAAGCTAAAATAAATACATTGTACAACATAAAGGAGTAAAATGATAAATGAATTCAAAAGCTGGTTTTTTGATAAGGTGACTAAAATAAACAAACTTCTGACAAATTTAATTAAGGGAATATTTTTAATTAGAAATGAGAAAGGAGATAGGACAATTTATAGAAAATAGATTTTCCCCCAAATCCAAAGAGAATGTTATGCATTCTTCTAGACTAATAAACTGAAATCCTTGATGAAATAAATAATTTCTAGAAAGATATAGATTATCAAAAATAATCTAAGTATAAATGCAAACAGAATAACAACTGAGAAAAAAATTGAGAAAATAATCCAATAACAATCCCAAAGCTCCAGTTGGTTCCATTGTTTCCACCAGCACAATTTTTATATGTTTAAGAAATAGATAATTTTCATGTTGAATAAAACATACAGAGTGGGCGTGGTGCAGTGGCTCACACCTATGATCCAAGCACTTTGGGAGGCCCAGGTAGGCAGACTGCTTGAGCTCAGGCGCTTGAGACCAGCATGGGCAACGTGGCAAAACCCATCTCTACTAAAAATGCAAAAATTAACCAGACATAAGGGGTGTGTGCCTGTAGTCTCAGATACGTGGGAGGCTGAGAAAGGAGGATCACTTGAGCCTGAAAGGTTGAGGCTGCAGTGAGTTGTGTTTGTACCACTGCTCTTCAGCCTGGGTGATAGAGTGAGACCCTGTCTAAAAAAAGAAAAAAAGTGCAAAAAGAGATGAGTACCTTTATGTCTACTAGGCAAGCATGAACTTCCTCCCAAAGCCTGATAAAGATAAAACACACAAAAAGAAAATTATAGGCACAGATAACATGAATATGGATAAGAAAAGCTTAAACAAAATTCTCACCTCTAAAAAGGAATTTGTTTTACTGCACTGCTTCAAATCTTCAGAGAGATGATAAGTTTTTTGTGGGGAGGAGGGTGTTGTAACAGCTTCACTGAGATATAATTCTTTTTTTTTGATAGAATTTCATTCGTTGCCCAGGCTGGAGTGCAATGGTGCAATCTTGGTTGACTGCAACCTCTGCCTCCAAGGTTCAAGCAATTCTCTTGCCTCCCGAGTAGCTGGGACTACAGGTGCCTGCCACCACATCCAGCTAATTTTTATATTTTTAGTACAGACAGGGTTTCACCATGTTGGCCAGGCTGGTCTCAAACTGCTGACCTCAGGTAATCCACCTGCCTCAGCCTCCCAGAGTGCTGGGATTACAGGCATGAGCCACTGTGCCTGGCCATAATTTTTACACTACAAAAAATACTAACCACTTTATAAATCTGTGTCATCCTGATGCAAGAGCTGTGCTCATCTCCACTGCATCGTTCCAACTTCAGTGTATGTGCCGCTAACGCGATAGCACAGAAGGTGGTAACTTTACGTTGAAAGGAATCGTAAAGGATGAATGGTTTGTATGTTACCAAAGTAAACAACCACTTGACAAAACTTCCAAAGCTAAAATCAAAGGAAAACTATCTGGAGAAAATGTTCACAGTAAATATAACAAAAGTTCTGTGTTACGTAAAGAACTTACACATGTTGGGCCGGGTGCAGTGGCTCAAGCCTGTAATCCCAGCATTTTGGGAGGCCTGGCGGGTGGATCACTTGAGGTCGGGAGTTTGAGACCAGCCTGGCCAACATGGTGAAACCCCATCTCTACTAAAAATATAAAATTAGCTGGGTGTGGTGGCAGGCACCTGTAATCCCAGCTACTCGGGAGGCTGAGGCAGGAGAATTGCTTGAACCAGGGAGGTGGAGGTTACAGTGAGCTGAGATGGTGCCACTGCACTCCAGCCCCGGCAACAAGAGTGAAACTCCATCTGAAAAAAAAAAAAGAACTTACACATGTTGATACAAAAAAAAAAATTAAGTCTCTACTGCGTAAACTGGCAAAGAACTTGAGAAGGCAATTCACTAAGAAGAGACACTATTAGTAAACGAGCATGTGAAAAAACGTCTGACTTTGCTGCGATCAAAGAAACGCCCACCCGAACACTGTGGGAGCATTTTACACTCACTACATTAAGATAATTGTTTTTTGTTTTTTGTTTTTTGTTTTTTTGAGACAGAGTCTTACTCTCTTGCCCAGGCTGGAGTGCAGTGGTGCAATCTCAGCTCACTTCAATCTCCACCTCCAAGGTCCCAGTGATTCTCATGTCTCAGCCTCCCAAGTAGCTAGGATTACAGGTGTGTGCACCACATCTGACAATTTTTTGTATTTTTAGTAGAGACATGCTGGCCAGTCTGGTCTCAAACTCCTGGCCTCAAGTGATCCACCCGCCTCAGCCTCCCAAAGTGGTGGGATTACAGGCATGAACCACCGCGCCCGGCACCCTACATTAGGAGAATTTTAAGTTACCTAGTATTACAACACTGTGGTAAAGTGAGTTGACTCATACACTATTGGGCATCAGGGATCATCTTAAAATTCCATAATATCCCTTTATCCTAAGGAATTTTTAAAGATAAAAAATAAATAAAGCTACATGAGGTGTTCTTTCCAATGTCATTTCTAACAAGAAAAATACATTTTTATATATTTGTGTATGTATCTATGTATTTGTGTGTGTGTGTGTGTGTGTGTGTGTGTGTGCCTCATTTCCTCATCTGTAAAAGGTGGCTAATAATTGTACCTAAAGAGCGATTATGAGTATTAAGTAAAACTTCAGGCTGGACGCAGTGCCTCACACCTATAATCCCAGCACTTTGGGAGACAGACAGGCGGATCACTTAAGACCAGCCTGGGCAACATGGCAAAACCCTACTTCTACAAACATACGAAAATCAGCTGGGTGTGGTGGCACATGCCTGTTGTCTCAGCTGGTGGGAGGGACGATTGAGGCCAGGAGATCGAGGCTGCGGCAAGCAGAGCTCACATCACTGCACTCCAGCCTGGGCGACACAGCAAGACCCCATCTCAAAGAAAAACAAAAAAGAATAATGATAATATAAAATGGTATCACTTCAAAGGCATATACACAAGGGTTTATAACAATGTAAACATGATGAGAAGTGGATGGAGGACTAGAAGGAGAAGGAATAATGAAAATCGCCACTGCATGAACAAGGGAGGTGAATAAATCACTTTTCTTTTTGGAAATATTTTGGTTTTAGTACAAGTAGAGATCAGCTGGGAAACAAAATTAAAGGATACCAAAAGCTACTCTAATGAATTGGCACCTTCTGGGAAGCCTAATATTACATCTGGGATCTCCGCATCTAAGATATTTGAAATAATAAACCCAGCATGTATCTCCCTGGGGACACCATGTGGTGTGTGGGACTAGCCAGCTGATGGCACTGCTTCACTTGCCCAGAGGACCAAAGAGGCATTTATTGGCCTCAATAATATACCAGTGCTGGTTATTCAATCTTCCTTAAAGATGAAGTCTTTGCCTTGGCCACGCATGGTGGTGCATGCATGTAGTCCCAGCTGCTGGGGAGGCTGAAGTGGAAGGATTGCTTAAGCCCAGGAGTTCTAGGTCGCACTGAGCTATGATTGTGCTACTGCAGTTCAACCTGGATAAGAAAGCAAGACCGTGTCTCAAAAAAAAAGAAGTCTTTTT
The DNA here is from genome assembly GCA_004027835.1 of Alouatta palliata. NCBI lineage: Eukaryota > Metazoa > Chordata > Mammalia > Primates > Atelidae > Alouatta > Alouatta palliata. Next base: position 20,468 of record PVKV010008360.1, read on the forward strand.
CTTAAACCCAGTACTCAAAACACAAAACAAATCTCTGCATAGTTGGAAAATGGACCCAAGTTTGATCTAGATGAACAGAACCTTCCAGAAATAGTATGGAGAATCCTTAAAGAACTAAAAGTAGAACTACCATTTGATCCAGCAATCCCACTACTGGGCATCCATCCAGAGGAAAAGAAGTCATTATACGAAAAAGATACTTGCACACACATGTTTATAGCAGCACAATTTGCAATTGCAAAAATGTGGAACCAGCCCAAAGGCTCATCAGTCAACGAGTGGATGAAGACACCGTGGTACATATATGTGATGGAATACTACTCTGCCATAAAAAGGAATGAATTAATGGCATTCGCAGTAACCTGGATAGGACTAGAGACTGTTATTCTAAGTGAAGTTAACTCAGAAATGGAAAACCAAACATCATATGTTCTCACTCATAAGTGGGAGCTAAGCTATGAGGATGCAAAGGCATAAGAATGACACGATGGACTCTGGGGACTCAGCGGGAGAGTGGGAGGGGGGTGAGGGATAAAAGACTACCAACTGGGTGCAGTGTATACTGCCCGGGTGATGGGTGCTCCAAAATCTCATAAATCACCACTAACAGCTGACTCATGTAACCAAACACCACCTGTTCCCCAATAACCCATAGAGATAAAAACTTTTACAAAATAAATAATAAATTTTTAAAAATAACAAAAAATAGTAAACTTCCAAGAAGCTGCTTTGACCTGCAGGACCAAGGAGCAGGTGGTTACTCCTCCCTTTTGCGATGTGGTCAATAGCCAGGAAGTGTCGGGCAGCAGACAACCTATCCCCAGATTCGTTTAAATCTACAAATGGAGAAAAATGAAAATCACCAGAGGGACAGGCTTCAGGATAATGAAAGATGGACCTAGAGGCAGCCTTAGGCTTTTTCTTCCCAAAAGTCAGCCAAGTTTGGAAATCTCTACCCACTCCAAAGCCATGCACGGAAAGTGACTTCACTCGCGCTCTTGCATTGTCACGGGCTTGTGAAGGACAAATCGAGATATGTGTCACCGAGAGACAGAAACGTAGCTGATCCAAATTGAGCTTGAGTCCTGAACAACTGCCTACATGACTCAGAATGTGTGCAGTTAGTAAGTATATGGCTCCAATAAAGGAAGTGACAAGTTCAGTGGAGGATATAAATCCAGAAGAGAAATATTAGGAGGTAACACAGAACCTAGCGTGACCAGAGGCTGAAGCACACTGAGCTTAGATTCAGAGGTCCAAATGCCTATTCCATTTGGGATGCCAGTAGGCACCTCAAACCTAATAGTTCAAACACGGGGCTCCATGTCTTTGCCCTCACCTGTCCTGCCAGCTGCCTGCCACCCTCGTGTAAGGGTGAAATCTTCCTTGCAGGCCTTCTGCTGGAATCTCTTTGCTTACTCCCCTTGTTTTACGTCCCACATCCAATCCATCAGAAAATTCCATTGGTCCTAGCTTCAGGATACCTCCAAATCTCTAGTGTTCCCGTCACCTCCACTACGACCACCCCGGTCCAAGTCATCATCATTGCATCATGGCTTCACAGGTGTAAAATTTTCTCCAAACACATTGAGTCATATCCATTAAATCTACAGCTTAAAAAAGATCTTTAAAAAGAAATAAACAAATAAGTGCCCTTACCCTATGTCACTTTCATCTCAATGAAGCTGTTTGTAATTTTTTTAATTCAATTTTTTAAAAAATCAATGGGATCCTATCCCTCCGCTGCTGTAAACCTTCCATGGGCTTCCCATTTCACTCAGAGTAAAAGCCACAGTTCTCGGAATGACCCACAAGCTGACAGACATCTGGTTCTGAAGCCACGGTTCCCTCATGCCTATCCAACTCCTCCTCACCCATGCCAGGCCAGCTCCACCTGCCTCATTGTTGTTTTCTCAGACATACTAGGCGCATTCCCTCGGCGTGTACACGGGCTGCTAGCTTTTGCCTGGCAGGTTTTTCTTCCAGGCAACTTCATGATTCATTTCTTCACCTCTTTCAAGTCTTAATTCAAATGTCACCCTCTCAGCAGGGTCTTCCCTGCCATGGTATTTAACACTCCAACTGTCCCCCACTCTGTAAGTTTCCATTTTTCCTCCCTGCTTTATTTTCTACACAGCACTTATCACAAGCCACATGTTTCCACTTTGCAGAATCCAGTTGCTGGTCATAGACATTTTATTTTTTGTCTATGTCTCTCCTGACTTGAGCTCAGAAAGACAAAGATTGTTTTTTATTTTGGGAGTATTTTTTTTTGGTTTTTAGACAGTCTCACTCTGTCACCCAGGCTGGAGCGCAGTGGCGCGACCTCGGCTCACTGCAACCTCCTCCTCCCAGGTTCAAGCGATTCTCCTGCCTCAGCTTCCCAAGGAGCTGGGATCATAGGCGTCCACCGCCATGCCCAGCTAAGTTTTCTATTTTTAGTGGAGATGGGATTTCACCATGTTGGCCAGGTTGGTCTTGAACTCCTGACCTCAGTTAATCTGCCTCGCAAAGTGCCGAGATTGCAGACAGGAACCATGGAGCCCTGCCCCGCTCTGATTTTTAAATGGAAATTGATGACCTCAGAAGCAGAAGTACAGACAAACCCTCTCCCAGGTCTCCATCTAAGTGGAGGCAAAAAAGGCCAAAGTCAGAAGCGCTCGGGGCTACAGGACCTCCCTCCTCCACAGGTCCAGCATTTCCCACACTTTCTGGGTCCCATGCTTGATTTTAGCAGCCAGACAGTACAAGGAAGGAGTGCAGCTGGAGCCTCCTCCCCTCACCACGCGAGGTGGCCCTGATGTCTCAGAGCATCCAAAAAAGAACACAAACACCAGCTAATTGGGAGGCAGAGGCAGGAGAATCGCTGGAACCCAGGAGGCGAGGTTGCAGTGAGCCAAGATCACACCACGGCACTCCAGCCTGAGCAAAAGACGAGACTCCATCTCAGAAAAAAGGAAAGAAAAGAAAAAACACACAAACAGGTTTTTATGAGGTCTGTAACCCAATGGACAAGGCGCTCTCAGCCTGGAAATGTCCCTGCTCTGAACCAGTTGCCTTGCCAACAAGCCACATGTTTCCACTCTGCAGAATCCAATTTCTGAGCAATGTGACAGTGACAGGTCCAGAGACATGCTACACACTCCCAAGGTGCCTTTGAACACCTGCTGAATCATTAAGAACAATGTGTAACTCTGAATGTATTTAGCAAAATGGAACGCGTGCCAGGCAAATGCGTATCACGCTCAGTTTACGCAGCAGACTCCACCACCCCAGGCCACCCCCAAGCATCTTGCAAGCTACAGAGAACACAAGGCTAAGCTACCTTCTTTATCGCCATCCTTCTCAGAATCACTGCAGACTCACTCCTAAGTCCCATATTAAGCATTAATATTAACACCTTAATATTAAGTTATTTAATCCTCACAACAACCCTATGATTTAAATTATTATTATCCCACGTCACATGGAGGAAGAGAAACCTAGAATGGGTAAGTAGGGCTAGGTACTGTGGCTCACTCCTGTAATTCCACTACTTTGAGAAGCTGAGGCAGGATTGTTTGAGGCCAGGAGTTTGAGGCCAGTCTGGCAACATAGGGAGACGCCCCACCCCCGCTCCACCCCATCTCTACAAAAAGAAAAATTTAAAAATTAGTCAGGTATGGTGATGTGTACCTGTAGTCCCAGCTACTTGGGAGACTGAGGTGGGAAGATCCCTTGAGCCCAGGAGTTGGAGGCTGCAGTGAGCTATGATGGCGCCACCACACTCCAGCCTGGGTGACAGAGTGAGATCATGTCTCTCCAAAACAAGAAATAAAGGGTAAGTAATTATCTCTAGTCACACAGCTAGAAAAAAATGATGCCAGGATTTAAACCTAGATCATCTGCCTCCAGAGTTCACCCTCTGAAATACTCCCCTGTGCTTCACTCTGTAATACTCTGTATTACTCCTAGAATGTACAAGCCGAAAGATTGCTGTAACTGTCATTGCTGCATAACAACCCATCCAAAAACCTACAAAGAAAAACATCAAGTTCGTTCTGCTCCTGGACACAGTGGGTGAGGAATTTGGGCAGGACACCATGGGGACAGCTTGTCTCTGCTCTACCGCGTCTAAGACATCAGCTACAAAGGCTCAAAGGCTAAGAATGACTCAACAGCTGGGACCGATATCATCTAAAGGTATTATACTCACACGTCACTCTCTACGCACGGTCTCTCCATGTGACCTGGACTGCTCAGCCAGGTGGCTGGGTTCCAGAAGCAAGCGTCCCACAAGGCAGGAAGTAGAAGCTGTCTGTTTCTTATGATGGACACTGCAAGCCAGCACAGCAACATATCTGCTGTTTTCTATCGACCAAGCAGTTCCAGAGTCCAGATTCCATGGGAAGGGACAAAGACTCTACCTCTTAAGGAATTCTGTGGCCATTTTTTTTTAAACCACCACCAATATCATTCAGTTTAGCTTCTTTATTATTTATTTATTTATTTTTACTTTTTTATTTATTTTTTTGAGACAGAGTCTCTCTCTGCCACCCAGGCTGGAATGCAGTGGCGTGATCTCAGCTTACTGCAACCTCTGCCTCCTGAGTTCAAGCCATTCTCCTGCCTCAGCCTCCCAAGTAGCTGAAATTATACAGGTGTGCACCACCACATCCAGCTAATTTTTGTATTTTTAGTGTAGACAGGTTTTCACCATGTTGGCCATGCTGGTCTTGAACTCCTGGGCTCAAGTGATCCACCCACCTCGGCCTCCTAAAGTGCAGGGATTACAGGCGTGAACCACTGCGCGTGGCCAGTCCAACCTCTTTAAATTCTAGCTGAACAACCAAAGCTCAGAGAAGTTAAGCAGTGCGTCCAAGATTGCATAACTCGTAAAGTGCCAGTGGCAGGATGGAACAGGTGCCTTCAGGCCCGGCCTCTTACGCTATACCACTCCGTCTCATGTGGCTGCACATTGAAATCACCTGGGGAACTTTAAAAGTGCTGATGCCCAAGTGCCTCCTGCAGAGATTCTGATTTGTTTTGACGTGGCCTGGGCGTGGGGATCTTTGAAAGCTTCCCAGGGGCTTTGATGGTCTGCGATGTGAGAATCATGCTCTATGCAATACCCCCAGATGGTTCCATACAGGTGAAATCTACCACTGTTTCAGGGTCTCCACATTTGCAGCGGCCCTAGCCTGCAATGGGAACAGCTACACCAAGAACAGATTTCTGACACCTTCACCTGGTTCACTAGCTTCATCCTGAAACTTTGTCCAACACACCTGACACATTTTTGTATTTTTTGTAGAGACAGAGTTGCACCACATTGCTCAGGCTGGTCTTGAACTCCTGACCTCAAGCAATCTGCCTGCCTTGGCCTCCCAAAGTGCTGGGATTACAGGCAGGAGCCACTGCAATTTACCACCTTCTCCTTCCTGATAGTACTTTGTCGGGGGGCTTCGTGTATGTGGAGGGGAGTCTTAACCTTTAAGTTCAGAGGTAGAAGTATGGGTTTGTGACACAGGTAAACTTGTGTCATGGGGGTTTTGTGTGTGTGTGTGTGGAGGGGAGTCTTAACCTTTAAGTTCAGGGGTAGAAGTATGGGTTTGTGACACAGGTAAACTTGTGTCATGGGGGTTTCGTGTGTGTGTGTGGAGGGGAATCTTAACCTTTATTTTAAGTTCAGGGGTAGAAGTATGGGTTTGTGACACAGGTAAACTTGTGTCATGGGGGTTTGTTGTACAGATCTTCTCATCACCCAGGTATTAAGCCTAGTACTCATTAGTTATTTTTCGTGATCCTTTTCTTCCTCCCACCCTCCACCCTCTGAAAGGCCCCAGTGTGTGCTATTCCCCTCTTTTGTCTATGTGTTCTCATCACTTAACTCCCACTTATAAAAGAGAATATGCAGTATTTTGTTTTAGTTTGCTGAGGATAATGGCTTCCAGCTCCGTCCATGTCCCTGCAAAGGACATGATCTCATTCTTTTTTATGGCTGCATAGTATTCCATGGTATATATGTACCACATTTTCTTTATCCAGTCTATCAGGTTGAACCATGTCTTTGCTTCTGTGAATAGTGCTACAGTGAACATATGTGTGCATGTGTCTTCATGACAGAATGATTTGATCCCCTCAGCTTCCACCTCCCACCACCTTCCAGTGGCGCTTCAGAAGTAGCACTCTAACACTTAACGCTTCAACTATGAGTCATGCTCACCTCTTCACCACCATCTGCCAAGCTCCAGAAATTTATTTTTGCCTTTGGAGTCCCTCACAGGTGGAGGCCCAAAAGCCAAGTTATCCTGGTCACTCTGCCTGAGCCTCATGGATAACCACCAACCCCAGTCATAGCATTCCTCCTTCAGCTCCAAATATGTCTTTTTTTCTCTTCCTGGTCCAGATAGCACTGGACTAAAATTGTTTCTAAATCATGCTTTAAAGATTTGATTCTGGACAAGCATGGTGGCTCACACCTGTAATCCCAGCACTTTGGGAGGCCAAGGCAGGAGGATGCCTTGAGGCCAAGAGTTAGAGACCAGCCTAAGCAACATAGAAAGACCCTGTCTCTGCAAAAAAAAAAAAAATTATCTAGGCATGGTGTCATGCAGCTATAGTCCCAGCTACTCAGGAGGCTGAAGTGGGAGAATCACTTGAGTCACAGAGTTGGACCACTGCACTCCAGCCTGGGCAACAGAGCAAGATCCTGTCTCAATTAAAAAAAAAAAAAAAGGTTGATAGGTTGATTCTGTGAAAGCATCAGTCAACTTAGTGGGGGAAAAAAAATCCATCAGTGTGATCACTTCACTGAAATAATTGATCAGTTGCATCCTATATCTTGCATCATAATAAACTGGCCAAAAATATTAGCCTAAACAAGTATTTTTAGTGTTTCTCCTTAGATTCAAATTCTCATGAAGGGCAGATTTTTTAAACGCAGATGTAAAGTAGGAAACTTTCTAATATTGCTATCCTAGATTTACTGATTTATATTACGTTAGGAGAAGATCTTTATGGTTTTATCACGGGTACATATCTCCTGAGAATAATTTTATAAAATATATTTGTTCTTCACTTTACACAAAATGAAATCTTCCTAAACTTCATAAGTAATTATTTCAAATATGCCAAAGAAAAGATATTGAAAGGAACTTTCTGTCTGGGTTCATTACACTTTTCTCTTTGCTTTTGTGTATCTTTGAGCATTTTCATAAGACTAAGAAGGAAGGAAAGAAGAGACGGAGGCTGGGCAGCCTCAGGGAATTCTATGATAGTGTAATACGTCATTATAGAAGGAAATGCAAATTAATACCTCCCACCAAAAAAAAATCATGCATTTGTTATTTGTGTGTGTGTTTATAAAGTCTAATTTCTCTATACTAGGGCTCTAAAAATCTAAATTAATCATTCTCTCTTTTTTGAGACAGAGTCTTGCTCTGTTGTCCAGTTGGAGGGCAGTGGTGGTGCAATCATAGCTCACTCACTGCACCCTCAAACTCCTGGGTTCAAGCAATCCTCCCGCCTCGGCCTCCCAAAGGATTGGGATTACAGGCATGAGTCACTGCACCTGGCTTAAAATAATTATTCTTATAAAGTAGTTTTCTCTACTGGTCTTCCTTTTCCTCTCCCTCTCCCTATATGTGTCTCATTACTAGGCAAGTGAAAGGTTCATAACTACCTTGGTTGACAAAAGTCTTGTCTACTTTTTTTTTTTTTGAGATGGAGTCTCACTCTGTCTCCGAGCTGGAGTGCTGTGGCACAATCTTGGCTCACTGCCTCCCGGGTTCAAGTGACTCTCCTGCCTCAGCCTCCCAAGTAGCTGGGACTACAGGTGCGTGCCACCACACCCAGCTAATTTTTGTATTTTTAGTAGAGATGGGGTTTTACCATGTTGGTCACGACGGTCTCGAACTCCTGACCTCATGATCTGCCCACCTCAGCCTTGTCTACTTTATATATACACCTAGGTGTGTACTTTAAGACTTAGTCACTCTTTGGGTGGACACAGCTCTGTCCCATGCCGCCTGTGAGTGCTGCTTCCACCTGCACTTCAGGTTGCCTTTGCTTCTCCTGTCTCAAGTCCTACTTGCATGCTACAGGCCATAATAGAGGTGACGCTTCTTCAGTGCTTCGTTACTGAAATAAATTCTGAAAGGTGCTGTTTTGTAGCTCAAAGTGCTTGCGAGGCACTTCCCTGCACAGTCTCTGTGGGATTTGATGGATTAGGTAGATGCGTTAGGCTCTTCCTGCATTGCTAGAAAGAAATGCATGAGGCTGGGTAATTTATCCAGACCTTTAATTGCTCATGGATCTACGGGCTATATAGGAAGCATGGTGCTGGCATCTGCATGACTTCTGGCGAGGCCTCAGGGAGCTTTTACTCATGGCGGAAAGCAAAGGGGAGTAGCCATGTCACATGGCAGGAGCAAGAGAGACGGGGAGATGCCACATACTTTTCCATGACCGGATCTCATGAGAACTCACTCACCATGGTGAGGACAGCAGCAAGCTATGAGGAATCCACCCCCATAACCCAAACTCCTCCCATCAGGCTTTACTTTTAACATTACAGATTACATTTCCTTACTTTTAACATTGCAGATTACATTTCCACATGAGATTTAGAAGAGACACATATTCAAACTACACTGATGGGCTGGATCACAATTAAAGCATGCTTACAATCATAGTGTTAAAAGAAAGCTTAATTTCATCAAGATCAATTGCCCATGCAATGATGTGTCTCTTTACATAAAACCTTGGTTCTTTACAGTACCCAGAGGACCCACACATGCATGCATACGGTTTGGCTCTGTGTGCCCCCCCAAATCTCATGTTAAATTACGCTCTTCAGGGTTGGAGGAGGGGCCTGGTGGGAGGTGACTGGATCATGGCAGCAGATTTCCTCTTTGCTCTTCTCATGATAGGCAGTTATCACAATCTGCTGTCGTTTACAAGTGTGTGGCACTTCCCCCTTTGCGCTCTCTCTCTCTCTCTCTCTCGCTCTCCTGTCACCATGTGAAGATGTGCCTGCTTCCCCTTTACCTTCCACCATGACTGTAAGTTTCCTGAGGCCTCCCCCCCCATGTCTCCCGTACTGCCTGTGAAACTGTAAGTCAATTAAACCTCTTTTCTTCATGAATTACCCAGTCTCAGGTAGTTCTTTATACCAGTGTGAGAACAAACTAATACATGCACCTTCTATGTTGATCTTGAAGAGCTGTAACAAATTGAATAATTAAGCATTTAGACTCCAGAGCCAGGAAGACTTGGACTGGAATCCCAACTTCACCACTTTCTAGCTATGTGAGCTTGGACAAATCACTCCAACCCTCTGTTTTCTCATGTGTTAAATGGCGGTAATAATGGTACCTATCTCATGGGACTATTGTAAGGGTCAGATAAGACGATATTTACAAAGCACGGTGCCCAGCGCAGAATCAGTGTCCTAGAAATGTGAAGTTCTACTGTGGAGCTTGTTGATATATCTGCCATACTCCTGGGAAGTAGGACTTTTATTATTCACAATTAAGGAAACCGGTTCAGAAAGGTCACTTGACTGGCCCCAAATCACACAGCCTTAGGGTGGAAGAAGCAGAGGTGGAAGGTCAAGTGTTTAAACCTAGGACTGTGTAGCGTTTATTTCTCCCTTTTCCTGCAGCAATCCTTCTACCAAGTAATTTTTCAGCCTATAATTAAGCTCTTTATTTATCTTTCTTATTTTTTCTAGAGACAAGATCTCATTTTTTCACCCAGGCTGGAGTGCAGTGGCACCATCATAGTTCACTGCAGTCTTTAGCTCTTGGGCTCAAGTGACCCTCCCGCTTCAGCCTCCTGAGAAGCTGGGACTATAGGCACGTGCCACCATGCCCTCCTCGTTTTTTTTTTTTTTTTCCTGTAGAAATGGGGCCTCCCTATGTTGCCCTGGCTGGCGTCAAACTCGTGATTTCAAGTGATCCTCCCCCTTCCGCCTCCCAAAGTGCTGGAATAACAGGCAATTAAGCACTTTCAGTGACGGAGAACTCACCACCCACTGATTCAGACCTAACAACCCACCTTCCACCATCTCCATCGGTAGCACGTTCTCCCTTCTCTTGAGCTGGAACCTGTCTCCACGTAAGAGCCCTCCACCGGTCTGACTCTGCCCTGCAGGGCAACCAGGAACAACTCTCTCTCTCTTTCCCATCACAACCCTTGCATCTTAAAGACCCAGTCATGTAACCCACCCCTCACCCCCACCTCGCCAAGTCCTCTCCTCTCCAGACCCCCAGATTCTTTCACCATTCGTCTTCCAGAACACATGATGAATCCCCTTCCCACCCAGGCCCACTGCTCCGCCTCAGGGCTTGACAAGAGGCATATACTATTGATGACCAGAGAAGCTTTCATCCTGCCCCCAGAGGCTTGTAATACATTTATGCTTTCTCGGGATGACACGTACTCCAGGAGTACCAAGAATTGCTGTCAATCTCTCTGGCATTGTGACCGACTCTGGCATTTCACCATATAATCATTTTTTGTCTCCCAAGGGGCTGCCTGCTTGAGAAAACTGTCATATTCTTCAGCCAAGGGGAACCAAAGTGTTCTGAAGCAGATAAACATAGCTTTGCCATGTGGCTCCTTCCAGACACTTTTCTGATGCATCAGCTTGTGGTAAAGAAGCTAAAATAACCTGCAGTCAGAGATATTGGCCTCGTACCAGCTCCACAGGGCTCACCAGCCTTAGAGAAGAAGGATTTTTGTCAGGATAGGACAGGTTAGGCTGTGCTGGAAAAGATCCCAAAAGACGGAGCATGGCGGCCCACGCCTGCAATCCCAGCGCTTTGAGAGGCTGAGGCAAGAGGATCGCTTGAGCCCAGGAGTTCAAGACCAGCCTGGGCAACACAGCAACACCCCATCTCTACAAGACATTTAAAAATTAGCTAGGCATAGCGGCACGTGCCTGCAGTCCCGTCTACTTGGGAGGCTGGGATGGGAGGATTGCTTGAGCCCAAGAGTCTGAGGCTGCAGCGAGCTATGATCATACTATTGCACGCCAGACTGGGTGACAGAGAGAAAGCCCGTCTCTAAACAAAAAAAAGGAAAGAAAAAAGAGGGCTGAAAACCTCAGTGACTTAACAGTAAAAATTCATGTCTCATTTATGCAAAGTTCACTGTAGATCTGGCAAGTGCCCACGGCAGTTTGCTTTCAAGTGGTGACTCATGGGTCCAGGGACTTGGATCTTACTGCTACACACCCAGAAGATAGCTTCCAGGTCATCCTGGCACGGGAAGAGCCAGCTCTTCAATGTTTCAACCTAGAACCAACATAAATCACTTTTGCCTATAAGCCGTGGCCAGAAATAGTAATTGGCCCCATCCAACTGCAGGGGCCTGGGAAAATGTGGGGGAACACAGGGATATTCAAGAAGCAGTCAATGGGCTGGGTGCAGTGGCTCACACTTGTAATCCCTGAGAGGGAGGAGGGTTACTTGAGGCCGGGAGTTTAAGAACAGCCTGGGCAACATAGGGAGACCCCATGTCTACCAAAAAATATATATGTTTTTTTTTAAATTAGCCAAGCATGATGGCTCATTTCTGCAGTCCCAGCTATTGGGGAGGCTGAGGCGGGGGGATCACTTGAGCATAGGAGTTAGAGGCTGCAGTGAGCCATGACCGCCCCATTGCACTCCAACCTGGATGACAGAACAAGACCTATCTCCAAAAAGAAGGGAAAGAGCAGTGAGTACTTATTCTGCCACAGAAGAGAATAATCTCAATGGTTTTTAACCCCAACACACTTACCCGCACATCTAGAGAAATCGCTGTGATACTGAGCTCCCGGCATCACTTCTGATGACTCATAGCCCGTCAGCAGCCACAGTGTTTGATGGCCGTTGCCACCAATGTTACTCCCTTAGCCACTGAATGGTGGTCTCAGTTGGCAGCTACAGAAAGCTCCCTCCCATCTCTCTCTGCTACCGTTAACCTCATTGAGGCTCTTGTCCTTTCTTTTCTGAATCTTTTTTTTTTTTTTTTTTTTTTTGATATAGCATCTCACTCTGTCACCCAGGTTAGAGTGCAGTGGCACGATCTCAGCTCGCTGCAACCTCCAGCTCCTGGGTTCAAGTTAATTCTCCTGCCTCAGCCTCTGCTGTAGCTGGCATTACAGGCTCTGGCCATCACACCCAGCTAATTGTTGTATTTTTAGTAGAGACGGGTTTTCGCCATGTTGGCCAGGCTGCTCTCAAACTCCGGACCTCAAGTGATCCGCCCACCTCAGCTTCCCAAAGTGTGGGGATTACAGGCGTGAGCCACTGCACCTGGCCTCTTCTCCAAATCTATTGTCACAGTGTTCTTAACTGGTCTTCATTTCTCTCTCGTCAAACCACTGTCCATCACCATTTTAAAAATCTAACCTGATTACATCCTTTGACAGTTTATATATGCCATAGCCACAGTTCAACAGAATAGACTCTATTTCCTTAGAGCAGTGTAAAGAAAACTTTTTTTTAGAGACAGTGTCTCGCCCTGTCACCCAGGCTGGAGTGCAGCGGTGCAATCATAGCACACTCCGTCCTCCACCTCCTGGGCTCAGATGATCCTCCTGCCTCAGCCTCCTGAGTAGCTGGGACTACACACAGGCACCACCATGCCTGGCTAATTTTTTTATTTTTTGTAGAGACAGGGTTTTGCCACGTTACCCAGGTTGATCTCAAACTCCTGGCCTCAAGCGATCCTGCTGTCTTGGCCCCCCTATATGCTGGGATTACAGGTGTGAGCCACCGCATCTGGCCAAAATAACTTTTACAATCTGGTCCCAAAGACCCTTCCAGCCTCATCACCCAATGCCCTACTCCTGTGTCACCTATAGTCAAGCCATCCCAAACTCACACTCCCTGCTCAAAGAGCCATAACACTTCCCAGAGAGCTCCCTGCAACCTGTGGCAACTGTAGAAACTCTACTGACTCTCAAATACCCAGCTCAAGTGTCCTGTTCTCTATGGCAACCTCCCCCATTGTCCCCAACAGAACTGGTTGTCCCCCACTCTGGGTGCCAGACACCTACCTCAATTGCACCTCTTGGTTGGAATGTGCCTCTCTTTCACTCAGTGGATTTCTCCTTGATAGTGGCCGTGCCTTGATCATCTCTGTATCTCCAGTGGATAGAATTACTCCTGGCCTTGTAGGTATCAGTAAATGTTGAATAAATCCATGCTACAATTTCTCCATCTCATCTTATGCTCCTGAGAAAGAAGCCATTCCTTCACACACTGCGAGGTCTTTATTCAAAATACTGAGAGAGAAACAGGAGCTGGAGAGAATAATAACACAGTTCCCAGGCTGGGCTAGGGGATTTGAAAGGAGAACATTAAACTCCCAGGAATTTCCCCAGCATCCTGAAGACCAGAAGCTCCAGGGGTACCACTTTTTCTAGATCATTCTAAAGTGGCCTCTCTACCTCATTCAGAAAATCTTATGAGGACAGACTGAAAGGAATAGCTGTTTGATTAGCCCAGTATTGAGCTCTTTTAATGCCTTCCCTCTCCTGAGCAGAGAGATTGCATGCCCTGAAATAAAAAGGAAGTGTGTATGAAAACCCTGGTTATTCAGCAGGGAGAATACCAGGGAGAAAAAAAGACTTTAAAACTCTCCAGAAAGCCTTCAGCACTGTAACTAAATGCTAATGTTTAAAGATAGCCCAGTATTTCAGAAAGCTGTTGGTAGTGCCACACTAAAGCTCATTCTAGTTCTAAAGAGAAATATTTGACTTGGAGGAACGGACCCATGCTGGCTCCAAGATAAACTTTCCTAGCTCTCTCAGGCCAATTTTAATGCTAAGAGCAGCTCCATTTGAGTAAAAGTTCATTTTTGAGAGCCAAGCTGTGAATTATGCTACAGGCTGAGCTGAGCAGTTGGTCTTTTGCTGATGAAGGCAGAAGCCTGAATATGATACAGAAATGGAGGGGGAGCCAGGGACATCCGAGGGGGATTATCACAGAAGGTCAGACTAATTAAATCGAGAGGAGTCACCAGAGAGCCGGAGCTCCCACACATCCCAACTTCAAATGCTCTGACACATGCAGCGGTTGATAAGAAAAAGAGGGTTGAACTACCACTTTCATCTGCCTGGAAGGACAACAGTCAACCAAATACAACTTTTCAGTATTGGTTTAAACAGGTGGGGAGGGATTACCACTGCCGCCAATTCCTAATTATGTAGCTGAATCAGAGACAGGGAACACGAGGAGAGGCGAAAGCCAGTGGTCTCTCTGGTTGGGCGTTGAATGCATGGTGGTTGTGTACCTACTAAGTGCTGGGCAATATAAATGAAACAAATAAGAAACATTCCCTGCCTCAATTAATCAATGTTTATGTATTACTAATTGTTAGATGATGATGATGATTTTGGAGACAGGGTCTCATTCTAACGCCAAGGCTGGAGTGCAATGGTGCCACCATAGCTCACTACAGCCTCGACCTCCTGCCTCAGCTTCCCAAAGTGCTGGGATTACAGGCGTGAGCCACCACCATTTATATAATGTTATTATACAACGTTAGCATAGCACAGTGGCTTCTGCCTGTAATCCCAGCACTTTGGGTGGCTGAGGTGGGAGGACTGCTTGATCCCAGGAGTTTGAGACTAGCCTGGGCAACATAGTGAGACCCATTTCTACAAAAAATTAAAAAATTACCCAGTGTGGTGGTGCACACCTATAGTCGCAGCTACTGGGAAGGCTCAAGTGGGAGGATCACTTGAGCCCAGGATTTAGAAGCTACAATGAGCTGTGATCACACAACTGCACTCCAGCCCGGGCAACACAGAGAGACGAGAGAGAGAGAGAGACAGAGAGAGAGAAAGAGAGAGAGAGAGAGAGAGAGAGAGAGAGAGAGAGAGAGAGAGAGAGAGAGAGAGACTGTTTCCAAAAAAAAAAAAAAAAGAAGAAATCTCAGCTCCTTTGCTTCTGTTTCCATCAAGTATTAGAGATATCATAGACAGAAAGACATCCATTGGCTCACTCTTGGGCAGGTGGCTGTAGTCAATTCACAAAACACGACCTTGGAGGTTAAAAACCTCCCGAAGCCTTGGGTCTGTGCTGTGCTGGTGCTTTGAGTTTCAAACCTGGATGAATGTTGACATTTCCCCAGGCACAGAGAGAAGAGGAAAGAATGGCATCGCAGGGCACATGAACACATTGACAGGTCATAGGTCCGCAGTCCTTGGTAAATGACAGAATCCTGAAATGTATGAAATGTTATGAAAGAGTCCTTTTGGATTACCTAGTCCAGGATTCACAGAGAGATTTCAACTCACATGTCTACACTGACTGAGAGGAAGTGGCTGCCTCGGGTGCTGGGGACAAATGGGGCTGGGACTGGGCGCGAAGGGGAAAATTGCTGGGATGCAGTTTCTTATGTTTGCAATGGACCCTGGAAGAAGAAAGGTGGCATTCACTGGGGACCCAGGCAAACCCCCGTTACAATTAGGGAAGCCAAGGCAGCAACGTGACTCCTCCAGTACATCCAGGTTGTCAGGCCAGATCCTGCGTCCCACCCAAGTGTCATCTAGGTTCACCCACCATGTTGCCTTGGTGAACCCCACTCTCTTCCTCTCTTCTCAATTCTTTTCTTTACTTTTTTTCTTTTGAGATGGAGTCTTGCTCTGTCACCCAGGCTAGAGTACAGTGGTGCGGTCTCAGCTCACAGCAACCTCTGCTTCCCGGGTTCAAGTGATTCTCCTGCCTCCACCTCCTAAGTAGCTGGGATTACAGGAGCACACCACCACGCCCAGTTAACTTTTGTAGTTTTAGTAAAGATGGGGTTTCACCATGTTGGCCAGGCTGGTCTCAAACTCCTGACCTCCGGTGATCTGCCCACCTCAGCCTCCCAAAGTGCTGAGATTGCAGGCGTGAGCCACCGTGCCCGGGCTTGGTTCTTGTTTTCTCATCAGTTCACCTATCTGGACTCTGTGTGACCCCCACCAGCAACTGTACCCTCCTGGTCCTTTCTTCCCAGGCTTTTGTGTCTCCTCTAGAACAGGCTGAACACTGAGAATCTGCAGGGTTCCCCCTGCTCCCCCAGGGCTCTCACAGGGAGTTGTTTCTGGGGCATCCAGCATTCCCCACAGGAGCCCCTCTCTGGTTGGCAGGTTTTGGAGGCAATGGACTCATCTCCTTAAAGTGGGCCTCTGTATCTTTACCTAGATTGGAACATTTCTAGTTTTATTACATTCTCTCACTTTTTTTTTTTGTTTCCAAGGTAAGAGTCTTGGCTCATCACCCAGGCTGGAGTGCAGGGGTGTGATCTCGGCTCACTGCAACCTCTACCTCTCAGGCTCAAGCGATTCTGTGCCTCGGCCTCCTGAGTAGCTGGGATTACAGGCGTGTGCCACCACGCCTGGCTAATTTTTTGTATTTTTAGTAGAGATGGGGTCTTGCCATGTTAGCCAGGCTGGTCTCCAACTCCTGGCCTCGAGTGATCCGCCCACCTTGGCCTCCCAAAGTGCCAGGATTGCAGGCCTGAGCCACCTCGCCCAGCCTCTCTTCACTTCTTATGACATTTATCTCACTTAGCTAGTATTTTTGTTGTAGCTACTCCCACACTGTAGTCCCTCCTTATCCACAGGGATATGTTACAAGACCTCCAGTGGATGCCTGGAACCTCAGCTAGTTCCAAACTCCATATAAACAGTACTATGTTTTCTCCTATACACACATACTGATAAAGTTTAGTTTAGAAATTAGGCACAGCAAGAGATCAACAATAATGACTAATAATAAAATAGAACAGTTACAACAACACTCAGAGTGATACACAATTTAAAACTGATGAACTGAGCCAGGCATGGTGATGTACACCTGTAGTCCCAGCTGCTGGGAGGCTGAGGTGGCAGGATCAGTTGAGCCCAGGAGTTCAAGACCAGCCTAGGGAACATAGCGAGACTCTCTCTTTACCAAAAAAAAACCTAAAAATTAGCCGGGCATGTTGGCTTATGCCTGTAATCCCAGCACCTGGGAAGCCAACACGGGAGGATTTTTTGAGCCCCGGAGCTTGAGACCAGCCTGGACAACATAGCAAGACCCCATCTCGCAAATTAAAAAAAAAAAAAAAAGATATTGTTTATTTCTGAAATTTTCCATGTAATATTTTCAGATCATAGTTGACTGCAGATCATTGAAACCACAGAAAGTGAAATGATGGATAAGGAAGAACTGACTTTGTCAACAGTAAGATCCTTTTAAGAAGTAGCTGGGTTTTTATATAGCACCTAACACAGATTATAAAATCAATGTTTGTAAAGTGGGAAAATAAGAGGAGCAGTCTAGTTTCATGTTACCCGGCTATACTTTAGGACTTCAAACACAGATACGATTGTTGGGGTTTGTTTGTTTGGTTTTTTGAGACAGGGTCTCACTCTGTTGCCCAGGCTGGAGTGCAGTGGTACAATCTCAGCTCACGGCAACCTCCGCCTCCTGGGTTTAAGCAATTCTCCCGCCTCAACATCCTGAGTAGCTGGGAGTACAGGCATGCACCACCACACCCGGTTAATTTTTGTATTTTTAATAGAGTTGGCATTTCACGGTATTGGCCAGGCTGGTCTCGAACTCCTGACCTCATGATCTGCCCACCTCAGCCTCCCAAAGGGCTGGGATTGCAGGTGTGAGCCATTGCACCCGGCCTCAAAGTACAATTTTTAAAATCTAATGGATAAATGCCTTTCGCCACCACGCTGCTATAGAACACAAACCCCCCTACACACACTGTTGAAGTTTCTAAATAATTTTTCCAGGTCATCTGCCTGTCCGCCCCACAACCCTTCCCTCCGTTTGCTTAGTGCAGTGGTTTGCAAATTTTATTTTAGCAGCAGAACTCTTAGATCCAGTGAAATCTTCTGCCAAAGACAAAGCAGAGAAGAGCCAGGACACTCTAGGAAGGCGAGGGTGCCTGCTTACACCCCCGTTGCTCTTTTTGGCAGCCCCTGACCCATCCCTGCTGGGCCCCCAGACTCCGAAAGGGCGTGGGTCATGCATCAGCCTCGTTCTTAGCTTTTCTCTGCGTTATCTTTTCCTCCAGCCCAATCCACACTCAGCTGCCAGCTCAACATGAACACAGCTCTAATCCTAACACCCCTTTCACCTGTCACTCTCTGGTGCCATCAAGTCCAAATCCTTCCTGCAGGCTCCAAGACACTGATGCATCTCATCATACATCCAGCTGACACCCTGCTTCTTCCTCATAGTCATGTCACTTTGGCTCAGCGGGATCTCCTATGTACAGCCCACTCCAGGCTCCCACATTCACACACAGAGCAGCCTGAGCCTGGGTGCTCACCCGAAGCCCCCCCAGCCCCTCCTCATGGTTCCCCTTCATCCACCACACCCTCGGCTTCTTCTTCCTTAGATCTACTGCCTGGCATCACCTTGCATGCATTCCAGAATCCAGAGTCACCTCAAATCCTCTTCTCCCTCACTTTGCACTTCACCAGTCCTGGGATTTGCCCCTGTAAGTGTGTATGTGTGTGTGTGTGTGTGTGTGGTGTGTGTGTATTTTGTTTGAGACGGAGGTTTGCTCTTGTTGCCCAGGGTGAAGTATAATGGCATCATCTCGGCTTACCGCAACTTCTGTCTCCAGGGTTCAAGCAATTCTCCTGCCTCAGCCTCCAGAGTGGCCGGGATTACAGGCCTGCACCACCACGCCAGGCTAATTTTGTATTTTCAGTAGAGACAGGATTTCTCCAGGTTGGTCAGGGTGGTCTCAAACTCCAGACCTCCAGTGATCTGCCCGCCTCAGCCTCCCAAAGTGCTGGGATTACAGGCGTGAGCCACCGCGCCCCCCATATATAGATATATAATTTTTTTTTGAGATGGAGTCTCACCCTGTTGCCCGGGCTGAAGTTCGGTGGCGTGATCTCAGCTCACTGCAACCTCCGTCTCCCAGGTTCAAGCAATTCTCCTGCCTCAGCCTCCTGAGTAGCTGGAATTGCAGGCACCTGCCACCGCACCCAGCTGATTTTTGTATTTCTAATAGAACATGGAGTTTCACCATGTTGAAATTGGTGAAACTCCATGTTCTATTAAAAATGCAAAAATGTTTATTTCGCCAGGCTGATCTCGAACTCCCACCTCAGCCTCCCAGAGTGCTGGGATTACAGATGTGAGCCACCGTGCCCAGCCTGATCCCCCTCCTCACAGCTGAAGCCTTCAGCTGGACTCCTTACCCTCTCTCACGCGTTTCTGGAAAAGCCTCCTAATGGGTCTCCTGTCTGGACAATTTTCTTCATCCAGAACCTCAAGGCCAACCATCCAAAATGCAGCCCCCTCCCAGGGTCCCCCTTGCTGGAAACCTTCCCAGAGCCCCCACCGGCTTTGTGTTGAAGGCTGCGCTCTTCAGCTGAGCATAAAAGCTTACTTGTACTCCGGTCCCCTCTTATCTTTTTTGAAATTTCTGTTTTTATTTTAGGTTCAGGGGTACGTGTGCAGGCTTGGTACAAGGGTACATGATGTGCAGCTGAGGACTGGGCGTCTGTTGATCTCATTGCCCAGGCACTGAGCACAGTACTCAATAGGATGTTTTCAACCCCTGCCCCTCTCTTCTCTCCCCACTCTAGTGTCCCTGTGTCTGTTGCTCTCATCTTTACGCCCGTGTATGCAATGTTTAAGCTCCCACTTATAAGTGAGAACACGCAGTATTTAGTTTTCTGTTTCTGTGTTAATTTAATTGGGATAATAATGGCCTTCAGCTGCAGGCATGTTGCTGCAAAGGACATGATTTCCTTCTTTTTGATGGCTGCATCGTATTCCATGGTGCATATGGACCACATTTTCTTTATCCAATCCACTATTGATGGGCATTTGGGTTGATTCCATCCTTTGCTATTGTGAATAGCACTGTGATGAATGTGTGAGTACAGGTGTCTTTCTGGTAGAAGGATTTCTTTTCCTTTGGGAAGATACCAAGTAATAGGATTGCTGCATTGAATGGTAGTTCTGTTTTTGGTTCTCTGAGAAATCTCCGAACTGCTTTCCATAGCAGTGGAACTAATTTACCTTCCCACCAACAGTGCACACGTGTTCACCTACCTTTCAACATCATCTGCTACCACACCCTTGGGCTCAGCCAGCCCATGCCACCAGCCCTTTCCTGGGGGTCATTTCTCTTTCACTTCGCAGCAGGCTGACTTTCCACCAATACGCACCAGGACACAAGTATACAGCATCCATTGGTAAACAGCCACTAGCCCAGGAGCCTCCTACTATCCCAGCCCCTCTGGCAATTATAAGGTAAGTTACAGGGTATGGCCCAGCAAGTGACCAGCTTGCTAAATACTCTGGCTCTCACCCCTGCCCAGAAGCTCTACCCTCACCCTCTGTCTATACCGTCCCTCTCCCCAATCTCTGATGTCCCCATGTCCCTGTTACCCCATCCCAGAGAGAGAGAGGGACTCCTCCAGCTTCACTCAGTCACTCCCTCCCTGGTATCACCATAGAACCTCCTTTGTGTGTAATCCCAGCACTCTGGGAGGCTGAGGCAGGCAGATCACTTGAGGTCAGGAATTCGACACCAGCCTGGCCAACGTGGTGAAACCCTGTCTCTATTAAAAATACAAAAATTAATACAAAAATTAGCTGGGTGTAGTGGCACACACTATTTGGGAATCCAGCTATTTGGGAAGCTGAGGCAGGAGAATTGCTTGAACCAGGGAGGCAGAAGTTGCAGTCAGCTGAGATTGCACCACTGCACTCCAGCCTGGGCGACAGAGTGAGACTCCATCTCAAAAATGCAAAACACAAAAACAGCAAAAAAACTTGTTTCTGTTATACAGCTTGCCTTGGAGTACTGTGATTTCTTATTCATCTCTCTGTCTTCCACTTAACCAAGAGCTACTTGGGAGCTGGAGCCATAGCCCATTCACATAATAGATGCTCAATACGTGCTTGGTGAACTAGACCTTTTTAGCAACTAAGCCAAGTCCCCTGCTCCTAAAAGCTCTCCTCACTGCTCTTGGATCCACAGTCCTAGCCTTTCCCACACCTAGTACCTCCACAGGTTTACTTTGTGTAGAACTAGGCTTATAACAGGTGCTGAAGCTACGCACAGTGGCTCATGCCTGTATTCTCAGCACTTTGGGAGGCCAAAGCAGGAGGATTGCTTGAGGCCAGAAGTTCGAGACCAGCCTGGGCAACATAGTAAGAACCCCATTCTCTACAAAAAGTAAAAAAAGAAAAATAGCCAGGTATGGTAGCACATGCCTGTAGTCCCAGCTACTCAGGAGACTGAGGCAGGAGGATCACCTGAACCCAGGAGGCTTAAGGCTGCAGTGAGCTGTAATTGCGCCACTGCACTCCAGCATGGGCGACAATGCAGAACCCGGACTCAAAGAAAGAGAAAAAAACAGGTGCTCAAAAAATACTATTTCTAAGGCTAATATGGATGTATCCCCTTCCCCACGAAATGAGGACATAATAGGCCCTCTTAGCTGAAATAAAGGGATCCAGCGATGGCCAAGTAAATCAGGAAATCGCTGCCAGAAACAGCTAAGCACACTCATCCACGCTGCCGGCAGCCAAGAACCACGTGCACCAGCTCTCCTTTGGAAAGGAGGAGAGCTTCAGGCATCCCCCCACCCCCCTAGAAGCTCTTCTTCCTGCCCTGAGATCCCAAATAAGGCAACCCAAAGCCCAGGCTAGAGAAAGATAAAGCGGGGATCAAACAAGGCTCTGGTTCTAGCTGCATGGTGCTATGTGTTTTTAAAGCAGAGAGGAAACAGAATCAAAAGAATGTCTTGTCTGTTTCACGGACAGGCACAAGCGAAATCACCCAGGCAGTCAGACAACGTTCTGCAGATCTTCCTTAACAGGACTCGGAACACCAGGAGGGCGTTGGGGGTGGCTCCATCCGCCTCTCATCTGAAACCAGGAACAGCTAGGACTCTTCTGTCATCAGGCTTTCCTGGATTTGCTGGGGAGGGAAAGAGGAAGGGAAGAAGGAAAAGGAGACAAGGGAAGCAGAGAGGAAGAAAGAAAAGAAGGAAGGGAAGAAGGGAAGAAGGGAAGGAGGGAAGGAGAGAAGGAGGGAGGACATCACAACTACAAGTTCCTTGCAACTGTTGGCTCCCTGAACCATAAAAGCAGCTGTCTGAGCTTGGTGTCACTCCTGTTCTAAGGCAGAGGGGACTGCAGCTTGGGGACATCCTTTAAGTTGCCCAGGGGCAGAGAGCTGTCAAGTGGCAGAGCCAAAAAGACAAGCCAAGATGTCTGATGGCAATTCCAATAGCTCTCTGGGGGTAGCGGCCCCCTCTCCCCTTTCCTTGAGATTTTCCCAAATCTCCAGCAGGACCAAGCTCTGCATGACATCTCGTCACTCTCCCGCTTTCTGCTTGGTGAAGCAGGTCCACGCCTGTGTGGCTTCTCGGCATCGAGGGATTTTACTCTCCATACCCACATGCATACATTCGCTTCACACAGGGCAGCGAAAGCTAAAGATTAGTGGTGGATGGAGATCAGCACTGTCCGCACAAGCCCAAGGCAAGTGGGACACGAGAATTGCCCTTTCTCTGAGCATCTGTTCAACATGTCACCTGTGACCACTAGGGCTCCCTTCGCTTCCTAGGTAGCCTTGCCCCCACTCACCTCCCATCACCCTCGCTCTATCTAACATGCTTTTATTTTCTCGTTAGCCTTTGCTACAGTCCAGAATTAATTTTTGTTTGTATGTTTCAGACAGGATCTCACTCTGTCACCCAGGCTGGAGTGCAGTGGTGCTGTCTTGGCTCACTGCAGCCTCCAACTCCTGGACTCAGCAATCTTCCTGCCTCAGCCTCCTGAGTTGCTAGAATTGTAGGCAAGCACCACCATGACTGGCATTTTTTTGGGGAGGGGTCAGGGGATGGAATCTCACTCTTTCAGGATGGAGTGCAGTGGCACGATCTCAGCTCACAGCAACCTCTGCCTCCTGGGTTCAAGCAATTCTCCTGACTCAGCCTCCCTAGTAGCTGGGACTACAGACGTGCGCCACCACACGTGGCTAATTTTTGTATTTTTTTAGTAGGAGTTTTCACCATTTGTCTGGGCTGGTCTTGAACTTCTGACCTCAGGTGATCTGCCTGTCTCAGCCTCCCAAAGTGCTGGGATTACAGGTGTGAGTTTTCTGTTTGTTTTTAGTTATTTTGTAGAGACAGGGTGTTGCCCTCTTGCCAAGGCTTGTCTCAAATTCCTGGCCTCAAATGATCCTCCCACTTCTGCTTCCCAAAGTGCTGGGATTACAGGCGTGAGCTGCTGTGCCTGGCCTAGAATTACTCTTACCCTAGTATTTCCTTGTTTAGTGTCAGTCTTCGCCACTAGAACGTAAAGCCCAGCTATGACCAAAGTAAGGCATGCTGTCCAGGAGTTTGCTGAGTCAGACTAGAACCCCATATTAGCTTATTCCACGGGCCAAAGGGTTCTCCTCTGAACCTCTGTACCTAGCACACCTCCCCACCACTTAATTTACGGGATCTGGGATGCATGTAATAGAGTTCCCCGATGCGAAGCTACTCTCCATCTAGATGTAGAATCTCAACTCTGCCAGTGTCTATTTCTGAGAGATTCCTCCAGGTGCTGGAAGCACTGGCCTCGAAACCAAAGAGCCACTGCAAACAGGGCCAGGGAATATCTCTGAAAGCTGCATGTCAAGCATGCCTGTGCCTTGGTGGCCCACACTTTCCATCAGTTGGAAGGAGGCACTGTCCCCATTTTACAACAATCTGGTTGTTGCAAATCATAGGTTTTTGGCTTTATTTATTTTGTTTCCTTTTTTTTTTTTCAGATGGGATCTTGCTATGTTGCCCAGGCTGCTCTTGGCCTCCTAACCTCAAGTGATCCTCCTGCCTCAGCCTTCCAAGTAACTGGGATTACAGGCACATGCTGTAGCACCTGGCTAGGCTTTAGTTTAGAGAGGTGTTTCAAAGTGCAGTTCCCAGGGTGTTTGTCAAAAATGCAGATTCCTGGGCTCTGCACTTCTGATTCTGATATTTAGTGGCCTTGAAATATTTCCTTCTTTACTGGACTCCTGGAGAAAAAAAAAACAGAGAGGTTGATCAGTCCCTGCTTTCTTGAAACGAAGAGCTGCATAAAAGCAGGTCAACCATCATTGTTTATGGACAAATCATCAAGCTTTGGTGAGTTAGAGTTTGCTCATACAGATAACTTCTGATGCAATATGATTTGAAGAACCCCTGCATTGACGTTTTTTGAAGAACTGGACAGCTTAGTCACTCACCCATTGTCCCACAGCAGTAGCTCCCACTTACCCACAATCACCGAGCAACTTACTGTTTCTAAGCATGCTCAGTATTTTCTTCTCAACTGGAGCTCCAAAATCTACCGTGGATACGGCTAAGCAGTTACACTCAGTGGAGAAATCAAATCAGGCCAATAGGTGTTGCCCCTGTCATTTATTTCGAGGGCTGTGTAGGATGAATGCCTTAAAACCCCATTCAGAAAGACCTCACCCAGACTCTGTTTCCTTCAAAAAGCTGAAAAGTCTGGTTTGGAGGGAAAGAATCTCCACAACAAGGTCTCTTCAGCCCCACACACAACCATATGGTCTGCCTTCTGTTTCTCTGTTTCACACACTTCTCTCTTTGCAAGTAGAGAAGCTGGGCTTTTAACCTGATACAGTTCAGATACTCATCCCTCTCAGTCACATGTGGAAATGTGATCCCCAGTGTTGGAGGTGAGATCTGGTCAACATCAACAATTATGGTGGCAGATCCCTCATGAACGGCTTGGTGCGATCCCATTGGTGATGGGTGAATTCTTTATTAGTTCACACAAAATCCGGTTGTTTAAAAGAGGCTGACAGCTGGGCGCAGTGACTCACACCTATAATCCCAGCACTTTGGGAGGCCAAGATAGGCGGATCACCTGAGGTCAGGAGTTTGAGACCAGCCTGGCCAACATGGGAAAACCCCGTCTCTACTAGAAACACAAAAATTAGGCGGGCATGGTGGTGCACACCTGTAATCCCAGCTACTCAGGAGGCTGAGACAGGAGAATCACTCGAACCTGGGAGGCGGAGGTTGCAGCAAGCCAAGATCGTGCCACTGCACTCCAGCCTGGGTGACAGAGCGAACTCTGTTTCAAAAAAAAAAAAAAAAAGAGGCTGACACCTCCTCCTCCCTCTCTGGCTCCCTGTCTCACCATATAACACACCTGCTTTCCCTTCACCTTCCACCATGACTGGAAGCCTCCTGAGTCCTCCCCAGAAGCAGACACCGGTGCCATGCTTTTTACACAGCCTGGAGAACTGTGAGCCAAATAAACCTCTTTTCTTTAACAATTACCCAGTCTCAGGTATTCCTTTATAGGAACTGCAATTTTGCATTCTAGCAACATGAAACAGACTAATACACAGCCTCAGTGGAAAATCATCCTGGCACTGTTGCACTCAGTGTACCATGAAATTCACAATCGATTGTTGAAGAAACCACAAGCCACAGTCACCCCTACCAAAATCCCAAACCTATGAGGAAGCAAAAGACTAACCCTTTGAGACATCCTGAAACTGATCACTGCTGGTGAAATTTCATGGCCCAGGCCAACAGTCTGGAAATCGTCCCATGGATAAGCATTCTGTGGATTCTCAGCAACCTATATCAGAGGAAATCCCTGGCTCTAGGCAACCTCCCACCATGGAGGTATGTACCTCTTTTCCCTGAATGGCTTCCATGCCCCACCCCCTCAGAATGTGGTCCACTCACATAGTTAAGAACTTTTACCAATAATATGACTCCTGGCCCTCCACCCTCACTCCCTCACTCCCACAATTTAATTCATCACATTTGGTTATTGATGGCAAATGTACTTTCAGGTTAACTTTGCATGTACTACTTCCTTCCTGCTTGAAAACAAAAAACAGGAGAACCACTAGTTAGAAGAAACAATTCATGGAAGTGTTTCTGTTTTTTTTTTTTTTTTTTTTTTTTGAGACAGAGTTTTGCTCTTGTTGCCCAGGCTGGAGTGCAATGGCACGATCTCAGCTCACTGCAATCTCCACCTCCCAGATTCAAGTGATTCTCCTGCCTCAGCCTCCCAAGTAGCTGGGACTACAGGCAGGCACCACCACACTCGGCTAATTTTTTGTAGTTTTAGTAGAGACGAGGTTTCTTCATGCTGGTCAGGCTGGTCTGGAACTTCCGACCTCAGATGACCCGCTCGTCTCAGCATTCCAAAGGCTGGGATTACAGGTGTGAGCCATGGCGCCCAGCTGGAAACATTTCTTAAGAGTTAGCCAACCAGCCCAGTACTTTGAAAAGTACTTTTCCCTTTGTACTCTAGCCTCTGAAATTATCCATACAAACTCATTTCATGCAGAAGACAGTGAAGAAAATGTGCTATTTCCAAGAGTGGGATGTGACAGGCATCCAAAATACCTCCTCTAATTAAGAACCATTTCAGGCCAGGCACAGTGGCTAACATCTATATTCCCAGCATTCTGGAGGCTGAGGCAGGAGGATCTCTTGAGCCCAGGAATTTAAGACTGCAGTGAGCTATGATTGTGATACTGCACTCCAGCCTGGGCAATAGACTAAGACCCCATCTCTTGAGAAAAAAAAAGAGTCAATCAAAGACACTCATTTCTCATTTAAAATACAGTAGTCCCCCTTTACCTACGAGGGATACATTTCCAGACCTCCAGTGAATT
Source organism: Alouatta palliata (assembly GCA_004027835.1). Classification (NCBI taxonomy): domain Eukaryota; kingdom Metazoa; phylum Chordata; class Mammalia; order Primates; family Atelidae; genus Alouatta; species Alouatta palliata. The sequence continues at coordinate 47,117 of PVKV010008360.1, forward strand.
ACTGAAACTGGAGATGGTAATGAACCACAGATAGTACTTTTATTTTCTCTATAGCAATGGATACATAGTGTATACAGCATAAATATGCTGGACAAAGGGGTGATTCACATCCCAGGTGAGATGGTGTAGAATACATGAGATTTCAACCCACTACCCAGAACAGCACACAATTTAAAACTTACAAATTATGTATTTCCAGAGTTTTCCACTTAACGTTTTTGGACCGTGGTTGACCACAGGTAATCAAACTCAGAAAGTGAAGCCGTAGGTGAGAGGGCACTATTGTATGCAAAATGAAACAAACTGTACCAAGATAGCTTTTTATTTATTTATTTTTTTCATTTCCTGTGGGTTTGGGGTGTTGTCAGAATGATGCTGCATTTCAAACCTGCATTTCTCTCCCCAAACACATGAGCTATTTGACAGCAACAGCGGGACCATGTACCTGAAATTTCTACTCCTCTAATTCTCTCTCCTCCTTCACCTTTCCAGCCAAGAACCCTGCTCTTCCATGCCTGGCCCCCATTAAAGAACGCTTTCTTGAATGTAACCTGACAACCCAATTCAGTTCAATCCACAGGCATTACATTCCCCCTTCAGCAAATTTATACCTCTCAGTCTGCAATTAAGAAGAAAATATGGTCCATGGACCCCATGTGTGTTACAGCAGGAAGAAAAGTGTTTATAGCTGATTTCAAATGAGAACTCCCAGCAAGCTAGGATCCAAAATGCAGATCCCAAGTAAAGAGACTGCCCTTCTCAAAATAGTTTCTGCTGTGGCCAAGTGTGCTTTCTCTTTTCCTTTCACGTCAGGACCCTCCCAGCCATCCACCTTCTTATTTTTCTTACAGGTAGGGTCTTGCTCTGTCATCCCTGCCTGAGTGTACATAGTGGCAGAATGATAGCTCATTGCAACTTCAACATCCTGAGCTCAAACGATCCTCAGCCTCCTGAGTAGCTGGGACTATAGGCGTGTGCCAACAAGCCAGGCAATTTTTGTTTGTTTGGGTTTTGGCGGGGAGATAGAGTCTCTCTCTGTCGCCAAGACTGGAGTACAGTGGGGCGATCTCGGCTCACTGCAACCTCCTCCTCCCGGTTCAAGCAATTCTCCTGCCTCAGCCTCCTGGGTAGCTGGGATTACAGGCACACTCCACTATGCCCGGCTAATTTTTGTATTTTTAGTAGAGACGGGGTTTCATCGTGTTGATCAGGCTGGTCTCGAACTCCTGACCTTGTGATCCACCCGCCTTGGCCTCCCAAAGTGCTGGAACTGTAGGCGTGAGCCACCGCGCCCAGCCAATTTTTTAAATTATTATTATTTTTGTAGAGATGGAGTCTCGTTACGTGGCCCAGGCTGGTCTCAAACTCCTGGGAATAAGTGATCCTCCCACCTTGGCCTTCCAAAGCACTGGGATTACAAGCATGAGCCACCACACCCAGTTGCCATCTACCTTCCACACCAAGGAGAAAGTCAAGGGTCAGAAATTAGCAACTGGTCTGACATGGTTTCAACTGCGGGAGCTAGCCCCAAGACATTACCTGTTGAAATGTGTCTCTAGGATCCACGTGCTTAGCCAGAGGCTCGTCTGCATCAGTAGCTCTTCTGAAAGCCAGTGCAGTGGCTCATGCCCATAATCCCAGCACTTTGGGAGGCCAAAGCAGGGGGAATCCCTTGAGGCCGGGAGTTCAAGACTAGCCTGGGTAACATCGTGAGACTTCCATCTCCATAATTTTTTTTAATTAGGCAGGTGTGGTGTTGGGTGCCTGTAGTCCCACATACGCAGGAGGCTAAAGCAGGAGGCTAAGCGCAGGAGTTTGAAGCTGCAGTGAGCTATGACTGCACAACTCACCACACTTCAGCCTAGATGACAGAGTGAGACCCTATCTAAAAAAAAAAAAAAAAAAAAAAAAAAAATTAATAGCTCTTCTGTTTGGGGTTTTGCAAACTCTACTGCCAAAGGCCATTACTGTTGGCAGATGTGAACGAGAACAGTGCTGGCTGGTGTTTCTCTGAGCTGAGCTAACCACACTGCTGTTTCCTTGTGCCTATGAGAAGTGCCTGAATGAGCCCTCCATTGGCCGGCAATCCGGCTGAGCCTCCTTCCCACCCTCCCTGCCCTCACCCTCTGGTCTGGGTTGTGTTTCAATTGTTTTTGGTTTCTGTGGCATGTTGCCTGTGAATGTTAAATACTCAGCAATCTCCAGGCTCCTTAGTGCTTTTGTGCAAATTGGTTGGCTTGGAGAAAACAACAGCCTTATCTAAACAAGCGGGAGCAGCACAGCAAATGAGCAGAGTCAAAAGTTCAAATGAAGTTAAAAAGGGCCGGGCACAGTGGCTCATGCCTGTAATCCCAGCACTTTGGGAGGCCAAAATAGGTGCATTGCTTGAGGCAGGAGTTCAAGACCAGCCTGGCTAACAGGGCGAAACCCCATCTCTACTAAAAACTCAGAAATTAGCCCGGCATGGTGGTGCTCGCCTATATTCCCAGCTACTCAGGAAGCTGAGGCAAGAGAATCACCTGAATCTGGGAGGCAGACGTTGCAGTGAGCTGAGATCATGCCACTGCACTCCAGCCTAGGCGACAGAAGAACACTGTCGCAAAAAAAAAAAAAAGAAAAGAAAATGAAGTTAAAAAGAAAAAAGCCTGACTATTCACCAAGACACACCACAAACACAACAAAGCAAAGGTGGGGGATTAGAATGCCCCTTTATGGAAGACAGGGTGGTGCAGGCGGGGCTAAGGGTGTGAGTCCTCAGAAAGTAAATCCCGCAGGGCCTTGTGCAAATATCAGCCTCTCTGCATCTCTAAAACGGAGAGATTTGGACCCACCCACCTGATATTGTTTTGGTGAAGATTAAATGCAGTGAGGCATGTGCTTGGCTCCATACATAGGCCCTCCAATGAGGCCAGAACATACTGCTAAAGGGAGACCTGAGAATTGTCCAGAGTAAGCCTTTATCTGCACAGATTTAAAATCTGGAGGCTGGGGGTGGTGGCTCAGCCTGCAATCCCAGCAACTTGGAGAGGCAGAGGCCAGAGGATTGCTTGAGGCTGGGACTTTGAAACCAGCCTAGGCAACTTGGTGAGACCCTGTCTCTACAAAAAAATAAATGCATATTCTTTTTAATTAGCTGGGCATGGTGGTGCACACATTAGTCCCAGCTGTTCAGGAGGTGGAGGTGAGAGGATCACTTGAGTCCAGGAAGTCAAGGCTGCAGTGAGCTATGATCACGTCACGGCACTCCAGCCTGGGTGACAGAGTTGAGACTCTATCTCAAATAAATAAATAAATAAATTTTTAAAAATCTGGGAGTTCAAAAAAATGCATGTGCATATGTTTTCTAAACACACACATACACGCAGCCTGTATTCTTTGCAATAACTAATCACTTTACACTCCTCTCACTTTCAAAACAGCCTGTGAGGGAACGATAAGGGTTCAATTTCTCAAACACAGAAGTTACTTGCCTCCGACTACCCCACGGCTAGTGACAGATCCCCGGGACCAACTTCAGGGCTGCCTGACACTCACATGGAGGTTCTTAGCACTGTACTGCACAGCCTCTATCATGGGCAGAAAAGCTGCTCGGTGCAAGTCAGAATGTCCATCCAGCATGGACCTCCTGCCTCCCAGATGCTGAGCATATGAAAAAACCGCTCAAGTAAGCTTCAGTTCAGAGAGAGGAAGATTCCGCCTCATGTGAGCTGCGGGACTGCTGACAAGTAACGTGTTCCCCAGAACTCTGCAAATCTCTCTCCTAGCCAGTGAATTGCCTCCCCTCCAGGCGGCAGCCCCAACAAACCGCTCAGGGGTCCCCGTTCCAGGGGTGTGACCTCTCTCCACCGTGCAGAGACAGCAAACGGACCGCAGGAACCCAGAACGCTCTCAAGCCACACCCACACACGCCAGGCCTAATTAGCTTATTTTTACCTACGCTGCTTCTCCCAGCAGTGTTCAATTCCTGCAGCCAAAAGGCTAAGGACCCGGCTGCCAGCGCCTCGGCGTCGGCTTCTCAGAGCCTGTTCATAATTAATTTTATAAAGGGCCTTGGCTCCCCAGCCTCATTCCTTGTGCCTGATTCAGGTGAGGTCATGACAGTGATCTCTGCCAAAGTTCTGTCCAATGGAATAAGCGCTCACTGGCGTGCATGTGTGTGCACGTGTGCATACATGTATGTGTTAAGAGAGAGAGGAGTAAGAAAAAGAGACACTCTTGGTCCAGCGCGGTGGCTCACACCTGTCATCTCAGCAGTTTGGGAGGCTGAGGCAGGTGGATCACGTGAGGTCAGGAGTTCAAGACCAGCCTGGGCAACATGAGGAAACTCATCTCTACTAAAAATACAAAAATTAGCTGGGTATGGTGGCATGTGGCTATAATCCCAGCAACTCAGGAGGCTGAGGCAGAAGGATCACTTGAGCCCAGAAGTGGAAGTTGCAGTGAGCCCAGATCATGCCACTATACTGCAGCCTACGTGACGGGAGCAAAACCCTGTCGAGAGAGAGAGAGAGAGAGAGAGAGAGAGAGAGAGAGAGAGACTGAGACTCTTCAACACATAAAGAAGCTAATAAAAGAGGCTCTCATGCTTTTCAAATGCTGACATGGCTGGAAATGGCACTTTTTTTTTCATCATTCAGTAATTTATTCAACTAATTGAGTGCTTTTTGTGTGAGTGTCAGACCGCCCTGGGCACTGGGGCTGTAAAAATGGCTGAGACTCATGATCTCTGTCCTCAAGGAACTCATCATCAAACAGAGAATCTACATAGGTGGATGGCAATACAGGTGATTAATGCCATGTGTATCAGTCTGTTCTCACGCTGCTAATAAAGACATACCCAAGACTGGGTAATTTATAAAGGCAAGAGGATTAATAGACTCACAGTAACACATGGAACTCACATGGGAGGCCTCACAAATCATGGCAGAAGATGAAGGAAGAACAAAGCCACATCTTACATGGCAGCAGGCAAGAGAGAATGAGAACCAAGCGAAAGGGGAAACCCCTTATGAAACCATCAGTTCTCATGAGCTGTATTTTCTACCACGAGAACAGTATGGGAGAAACTGCCCCATGATTCAATAATCTCCCACCAGGTTACCGCTACAACACATGAGAATTATGGGAGCTACAATTCAAGGTGAGATTTGGGTGGGGACACCTATCACCATGACAGGCACTAGTATAAGCGGTTACGTGAGCACAGTGAAGGAACATCTCACTCAGTCTTAGGAGGTGCACGAAGACTTCCTGGAAGCCATCAAAAGTCCAGAACCTAGCGTGGAATCCAGCACAGTGGATTAAATCAAGTGTCTTCTACATTGACTTCTTGAAGATCAAATAAGAATTAGCTAGGCCAAAATGGGAAGACCATATCTGTATCCACGAGGAATCCTTTTGCCTACACCAAATAGCTTAAACAAATGGCACGGTGGGGGGGGTGGGGGGCAGGGGAGGGGGCGGTATTTTTCTTGCATAATAAGAAATCTAGAGATAAGCAGTAGTTAATATTGACCCGGAATCTCAGGGATGTCAGGGAAAACATGGTGGTTGTGCACTTGATATTTCCCTCATGGTCACAAAATAATTCCCTTAGCTCCAGACATTGTGTTTGCCTCCAAAGCTCAAAAAGAGAATGAAGCATCATATCAATGTTGGCTTTTCTTTTTAAAGAAAAACTCTTTCAAAAGTGTCCCAATATGTTTCTGCTCACGTAATCTTGGCCAGACCTTCCTACCTGACTACCCCTAGCAGTGACAGAAACCAAGAAAGTAAGAATTTTGCTTTTAGGCTCCATGGTGAAACCAAGCATGGAAGGAGAAAGCTGGGATGATGGACTTTGGATGCGCCAACGAGCAGAGTCGGCCATAGTATTCCAAAGGCTATTTTTCTTTTTTTCTTTTTCTTTTTTTGAAACAAGCTCATGCTGTGTTGCCCAGGCTGGAGTGCAGTGGCACAATCCTAGCTCACTGCAGCCTCAATCTGAGTCTATTTTTCTTCAGCACTTCCTGATTTCATTTACTATCCATTCAATTACTAGCAATTCTTGTTATCTTTCTGTTAGAGTCCACAGAGTCTCTGCCTTGAGACGCAAACTTATAAGGACAAGAGCTAAGGACAGTGACTGAGACGAGCAGGGAGGGTGGGAGAGCTTTCCTTGAGAAATCTTCTCCCACCCTCTTCAGGAGCTTTTTTCCACCCATCCTCCTCTCCTTCCAATTATTTAGCTTTTCACTGTATTTTTTTATTTAAAAAAAAACTTCATTGCAGTAAAATACATATAATGTAAAATGTACTGTTTTAACCATTTCTAAGCGTACAGTTCAGTACTGCTACGTACATTCACAGTCAATCTCCAGAGCTGTTTCATCTTTCAAAACTGGACACTGATGCTCATTAAACAACTCCTCATGTCTCCCCACCCCAACCCCTGGCAACATCATTCTACTTTCTGTCTCTATATATTTGACTACTCTCATCTAAGAGAAATCATCCTGTATTTGTCCTTTTCTGCCTGATTTATTTCACTTAGCATAATGCCCTCAAGGTTCAGGCATGTCATAGCCTGTGTCAGAGTTTCCTTCCTTTTTGAAGGCTGAGTAATATTCCATTGTATGAATATGCCATATTTTGTTTATCCATTCATTCACTGATGAAATGGATGGGTATCAAGTCCTATCTTTTTTTTTTTTTTTTTTTGAGATAGGGTCTCAATATGTTGCCCAGGCTGGCCTCAAACTCCTGAGTTCTAGCGATCCTCCCACCCCAGCCTCCCAAGCAGCTGGAATTACAGGCAGGAACCACCACGCTCAGCTTCTTATCTATTTTTGTAAGCCTGAACAAAAATGCTTTCTCCCGTGATGACCAGACCAATCCAGCGCTCAGTAACCCTTCTCAGTGTAATCGCTGTCTCTGTGAGAAACAAACATCTATTGGTTTAAGCCACTGATATTCTGTGTTTTCTGTTCGTAAAAGCCTAATCTCTGTTAATATACTCATTTGTCAAACAGATTTCTCTCCAAACTAATATACTAATATGATATGTATATTAGTTTGTTTCATGATATGGTTTGGCTGTGTCCCCACCCAAATCTTACCTTGAATTGTAATAATCCCCACGTGTCAAGGGTGGGGCCAGGTACAGATCATTGAATCACAGGGCGACTTCCCCCATACTGTTCTTATGGTAGTAAATAAGTCTCATGAGAGCTGATGGTTTTATCAATGGGAGTTCCCCTGCACAAGCCCTCGTGCCTACTGCCCTGTAAGACGTGACTTTGTTCCTCATTTGCACTCAGCCATGATTGTGAGGCCTCCCCAACCATGTGGAACTGTGAGTTCATTAAACCTTTTCCCTTTATAAATTACCCAGTGTTGGGTATGTCTTTATCAGCAGCGTGAGAACAGACTAATACACTTGGGCTACCATAATAAAATACTACAGACTAAGTGGCTTAAGTAACAGAAATGTAGTTCCTTACAGTTCTGGAGGCCAGAAGTGTAAGATTCAGGGGTTGGCAGAGTTGGCTCATTCTGAGGCCTCTCACCTTGGTTTGCAGATGGCCGCCTTCTCGCTGCGTCCTCAGGTGGCGAGTGCCTGCAGTGTCTCTGTATCCAAATCTTCTTTTCTTATAAAAACAGCAGTCAGATTGGAAGAGGACCCAGTCAGATTGGAAGAGGACCCACCCTAATGGCCCCATTTTTAATTTAACCACCTCTTTAAAGATTCCATCTCCAAATACTGTCACATTGTGAGGTACTGGGGGTTAGGACTTTAGTATACAGATTTGGGGAGAGGACATAATTTTGTCTATAACACTATGAACTCTGGTCATACCAGCTGCTAATATACTCCCATACCAATCAGGAAACAGAAGTCACCCTGACCTCCTAGAGTGACTCCGCCCCTCTCCTCTATGTCCCCCAAACCCCTCATCATCCTGCAAGCGAAAGGTTAACCCTGAACAAGTGGTTACGTATTTTTATTTAATAATATCTCTACTGATAGAGATGGGATGTTTGTCCCCTCCAAATCTCATGTTAAAATTTAACCCTCATGGCTGGGCACGGTGGCTCACGGCTGTAATCCCAACACTGGGAGGCCAAGGCAGTGGATCACTTGAGACCAGGAATTTGAGACCAGCCTGGCCAACGTGGGGAAACCCCTTTTCTACTAAAAATACAAAAATGGGATGGGAATGGTGGTGCGCACCTGTAGTCCCAGCTACTCAGGAGGCTGAGGCAGGAGAACAGTTTGAACCCAGGAGGTGGAGGTTGCAGTGAGTCAAGATCATGCCACTGTACGCCAGCCTGGATGACAGAGCAAGACTCTGCCTCAAAAAAAAAAAAAAAAATTAATCCCCAGTGTTGGAGGTGGGGCCTGGCAGAAGTGTTTGGGTGTTTGGGTCATGGGGGCAGATCCTTCACCAATGGCTGGGTGCCCTCCTCAAGGCAATAAATGAGTTCTCACTCGTTAGTTCCCTAGAAATTCAATTAGTTGAAAGAGTCTGGGGCTGGGCATGGCGGCTCACGCCTGAAATCCCAACACTTTGGGAGGCTGAGGCTGGAGGATCGCTTGAGCCCAAGAGTTGAAGACCATCCTGAGTAACATGGAAAGACCCTGTCTCTACAAAAATAAAAATAAAAAATTTTTATTTTTATTTTTTTATTTTTTTTTTATTTTTACTTTTTTAAGCCTACAGCACCCAGTATTCCCAGGCGGTCTCCCATTCAAGTACTAACCAGGCCCAACCCTGCTTAGCTTCCGAGATTAGACGAGAAAACATAAAAAAATTTAAAAATGAGCCAGGCAGGGTCATGCAGGCCTCTAGTCCCAGATACTCAGGAGGCTGAGGCAGGAGGATCACTTCAGCCCAGGAGGTCAAGGCTAGAGTAGCCATGTTCATACCATCTTGCTCCAGCTGGAGTGACAGAATGAGATCCAGTCTGAACAACAACACAAAAACAGTGTCTGGCACTTCCTCCCCACTCTCTCTTGCTCCCTCTCTCGTCTCGTCATGTGACAGATTGGCTCCTCTTTGCCTTCCACCATGACTGGAAGCTTCCTGAGGTCCTCACTAGAAGCAGATGCTGCCACCATGCTTCTGTACAGCCTGCAGAACCGTGAGCCAAATAAACCTCTTTTCCTAAATTACCCAGCCTCAGGTATGCCTTTATAGCAATGTAAAATGGACTGAGACACCCCCTTGCTTCTGCTATACAATTGTTGTGATGATTAATTGAGATACCTATAACGTACTTAACATAGTGTCTAGAACGTAGTAAATAATAAATGTTTGCTCTCATTAAATTTTAATGATTATAGGACATTTAGAAACCACGCACTATAAACTATTTAGAAAGAACTAGGTAGTAATTTTTGGAAAACACATTTTCTCCAAACGCTGTTTAAAACAGCTCAACTTGGGCCAGGCGAGGTGGCTCACGCCCGTAATCTCAGCACTTTGGGAGGCCAGGGTTTGCAGATCATTTGAGGCCAGGAGTTTGAGACCAGCCTGGGCAACATGGCGAAACCCTGTCTCTACTAAAAATACAAAAATTGGCCAGGCGTGGTGGCACATGCCTATAATCCCAGCTACTCGGGAGGCTGAGGCATGAGGATTGCTTGAGCCCAGGAGGTAGAGGTCGCAGTGAGCCCAGATTGCACCACTGCACTCCAGCCTGGGAGACAGAGTGAGACTCTGTCTCAAAAATCAATCAATCAATTAATAAAACAACTCAACTTAGCTTAGGTAAAAGACCTAAGCAGCTTCAAGAAATTTGTTTCCAGTCTCAGGCACTTACCTCCTCTATGCAAAGAAGGAATATTTGCTGGAAGCTTGCAGAGGCCACTGGCCAGTGGCTATCCTGACAGGTAGTGAAGAGGTTGAGTGCAGGGTGAGGAACACAGCCAGGCTGACATGTGATTCAAAGGCCATGCTCCTGCATGAAGCCAAATTATTTCACTGAAGCTTCCAGATCTAGCTTGGTCTTTATCTACACCCAGGATTTTTTTTTTAAAATGAAAAATTAACAATTATTTAGAACTCACCTGTTTTGCTTCAGCTTTAGAAATAGTAACGATTAATGGTTTAGGCTTTTCTTCTCTTGTTTTCTTTTTCTTTTTTAGAGACAGAGTCTCACTGTGTCACCCAGGCTGGCATGCAGTGGTGTGATCATGGCTCACTGCAGCCTCAAATTCCTGAGCTCAAGCAATCCTCCTGCCTCGGCCTCCTGAGTACCTTGGACTCATATAGTGTGTGTCACCATGACCAGACAATTTTTTAAATTTATTTTATAGAGATGAGGTCTAACTTTGTTGCCTGGGTTAGTTTCAAACTCCTGGGCTCAAGTGATCCTTCTCCTTGGCTTCCCAAAGTACTGAGATTACAGGCATGCCTGACTGTTGTTTTTTTTTCAAGTGACAAATTTTTGTCACCTGTCCCAGGCCACCTGCATGCCCTGTGCATTTCAAAGTGCACAGCATTTAACTGCATTCATCAGCCATACTAATCCCACTGGCTCATTTGCCCAAGTCATGCCAAAACCATCAGGTCAGCTCAGTGCTTCCCTCTCACTTGGCCTGTGATTTTGATGTCCTTCCCACCCCCGCCTCTCAGAACTGTCTGTTCAAAGAAAGACCTTGTATTCAAACTTCTATCTGCCCAGACTCATCTTTGCTAAAACTGTGACTTCCAGACCTCTCCTTCTCTCCCTCTGTGCTGCTGATTCAAATTTTTAAATCCCTCCAGGAGGTGACTCAAATCAGTAGGAGGAGACGTGTCCCAGACATGATACGGAAGGGTTTTGTCAGTAGGTCTGACCAACAAAACCGCTCTGCCCCAGCAAAGGCATGAGTGTGGCCTCGCTGTAACAAGAACAGAGAGGAACAGAGAGGCTCCAGCCTGAGCGGCACCAGGTCTGCCCTGCGCAGCAGTGGAGAGTAAGTACGATGGCTGATGAAACAACAGGGAGCCTTGAATGATCTGATAAGAAGCAGGTCCCACAGCAGAATCTTAAACAGAGCAAGGGCATGATCAGAATGGTGATGGGGACTCCGTTCTACCGTCTGAGTAACTGGAGAAGGTGAGGGGCAGCAGAGAGGGCGGTCAGGAGACACTACAGCAATCAGCGTGACAGGGACACAGGGATCCTGACTTAGGACTGCGGGAACAGACACCACTAGGAGTCTTCAGAGAGAAGTTGTAGGGAAGGACAAGAACTTGGTGGTCGTCTGAATAAGCCGGGCACGGTGGCTCACACCTATCATCCCAGCACTTTGGGAGGCCGAGGCGGGTGGATCACCTGAGGTCAAGAGTTCGAGACTAGCCTGGCCAACAGGGTGAAACCTCGTCTCCATTAATAATACAAAAAAATTAGCTGGTGGCACACGCCTGTAATCTCAGCTACCCAGGAGACTGAGGCAGGAGAATCACTTGGACCTGAGAGGTGGAGGTTGCAGTGAGCCAAGATGGAGCCATTGCACTCCAGCCCAGAAACAGAGTGAGACTCCATCTCAAAAAATAGACAGAGTGCTGGAGCAGGAATCAGGGCCCTCAGAAATCAACTGAGAGGCCAGCACAGTGGCTCATGTCTGTAATCCCAGCACCTTGGGAAGCCGAGGCGGGAGGATCACTTAAGGCCAGGAATTTGAGACCAGCCTGGGCAACATAGTGAGACCATGTCTCTACAAAAACGTTTTTAAATTACCAGGAATGGTGGCTCATACCTATAAATATATTTTATTTATTTATTTATTTACTTATTTATTTGAGCTGAAGTCTCGCTCTGTCTTGTCACCCAGGCTGAAGTGCAGTGGTGCAATCTTGGCTCAGTACAACTTCTACCTCCTGGGTTCTAGCTATTCTCATGCCTCAGCCTCGTACAGGCACACACTACCATGCCCCACTAATTTTTGTATTTTTAGTAGAGAAGAGTTTTGCCAGGCTGGTCTCAAACTCCTGGCCTCAAGTGATCTGCCCGCCTCAGCCTCCCAAAGTGCTGGGGTTACAGGCATGGTCCCAGCACCCATCCATACCTGTAATTTTTAAAATTACCTGATGGTGGCTCATACCTGACTACCTGTATTCCCAGCTACTTGGAGGCTGAGGCAAGAAGATCGCTTGAGCCCAGGAGTTCAAAGGCTGCGGTAAGCCATGGCACCCCAGCCTGGACAAGAGTGCAAGATCCTGTCTCAAAAAAAAAAGAAAGAAAGAGTCAGATGGCCCTATTCCAGCCTCACAAGAGGGTCCTAAAATCCCAGCCTCTCTCTCCAAACCCCGGCAGCACCACCAGCACCGTCATTCAGGCCCCTTGCCCATTGACCTGGCTTTGGTATCAGCCTCCCTAGCTTGCTGCCTGCTTCTGGTGTCAAGCCCCTCTGTATTCCCCATCTGGTCTCCACATGACAGGCCCTAGTCTTTTCTTTTTGTTTGAGATAGAGTCTCACTCTGTAGCTCAGGCTGGATGGAGTGCAATGGCGCGATCTCAGCTCACCGCAACCTCTGCCTCCCAGGTTCAAGCAATTCTCCTGCCTCAGCCTCCCGAGTAGCTAGGACTACAGGTACCTGCCACCAGGCCCGACTAATTTTTGTATTTTTGGTAGAGACAGGGTTTCACCATGTTGTCCAGGCTGGTCTTGAACTTCTGACCCTCTGAGGCCCGCTCGGCCTCTAAAAGTGGGATTACAGGTGTGAGCCACCGCACCCAGCCCCAGTCTTTTCTCAGTGTGAGTACGATCTGAGGCCACTGGCTTCAGCTTGCATTCCAAAGCTGACGCACCCGGCCCTCCAGACCCAGTCTCCAGCCCTCTCTGACTTCACCTCTCAGCAGCCTCCCTGGCTCCCTGGGCTCCTAAAGCACCCACCCCTGGCTCCCAGGCCCTTATCACCAGTGGATTGCTCCGTCCACAAACCTTCTGCCCACTTTGCTTCCCCAGCTGGCCTTTTGACATGTTTCCAGGGCTCAGTTCAAAGGTCACTTGCTTTCCCCAAGACTGCGTTGAGTTGTATCTCTTCTGCCCCCGCAAGCATCCTAGGCGTCCTGCCACCGGGGTGCTTGCCACATGGCACGAGTCTCTCTTGCTGCAATTTGCAAGCCCCACGCCCTGGGCCCCACAGCGGGAGCTACATCTTTCTCATGGTGAGAGACTTCATTCCCCAGCATTTAGCTTGGCCTGGCTGGCTCTGAGCATGCAGTCAATGTTTGAATGAATAGATGATGACATCAGAGCCTTGGCGTGTTGCTCCTTGCAAGTATGTAGTCTCAGAGGAGAAGAGGTCAGCGGTTTAAGAACACAAACTCTGGAAGGACTTGTATACATGTGCCAGCCATGCCCTCCCCACTGTGTGGCCTTGGGCCGTCCCTAATGTGAGTGCTTATAAAAATTCTCTAGTATTAACTCATTTAATCCTCACAATCACTCTATGAGGGACATACTGCTGAGATTTTTTGGTTTTTGACACAGTCTCTCTGTCACACAGGTTACAGTGCAGTGACATAATCTCGGCTCACTGAAACCTCCACCTCCCAGGTTCAAGCCATTCTCTTGCCTCAGCCTCCCAAGTAGCTGGGATTACAGGCACATGCCACCATGCCAGGCTAATTTTTGTATTTTTAGTACAAAGAGCATTTCACCATGTTGGCCAGGCTGGTCTCGAACTCCTGAGCTCAAGTAATCTTCCCGCCTTGGCTGCCCAGAGTGCTGGGATTACAGATGTTAGCCACCCGGAAGCCTGGCCTAGGGTTATTATTATTACTATTTTTTTTTTTAAGAGATGGTGGCTCACTCTGTGGCCCAGGCTGGAATGCAGTCATAGCTTACTACAGCCTGGAACTCCTCAGCTCCAGCAATCCTCCCGCTTCAACCTCCTGAACTAAAGGTATGTGCCATCACGCCTGGCTAATTTTTTTTGTTTTTTGTAGAGATGGGGGTCTTGCTATGTTGCCCAAGCTGGCCTGGAATTCCTGTCCTCAAGCGATCCTGTTGCCTCAGACTCCTGAGTAGCTGGGGCCATAGGTGTGCGCTATCACGCCTAACCAATATTTTCATTTTTGTAGAGATGGAGTTCTCATTATGTTGCCCAGGCTGGTCTGGAACTCCTGGCCTCAAGCGATCCTCCTGTCTCAACCTCCCAAAATGCTGGAATTAACAGAAGAGCCAGCTGAGGCACAGAGATGTTAAATAACTTGGCAAATGAGAAAGTCAGGATTGGAAGCCTCATCCTTAACTACTAGGCTGTACTGCCTAGCTCAGCACAAGGCCAGACACATAGTAAGTACTCAAGAAATGTGACACCAGCTTTAGAGATCAAAATGCAAATCACTTTCCCATATCTAGAAGAGCACCCACCCTGGTCCATCCCTGCTTTAATCCAGAACGGGATCTTCAACCACTGGTGTCACTTTGGCCCCAGCACCAGCATCACCGGGGAAGTTTTCTTCACACAAGGGAACACCGTGTGGATTGTCGTTGAAATGACCACAAACTAAGAAGCCTGTGCAAGGCAAACCTCACGTCTCAAGAGCTCAGTTTTCTTAACTGTAAAATAAAGTAGAAATAGGCAGGGTGTCGTGGCTCATGACTGTAATCTCAGCACTTAGGGAGCCCAAGGGGGGGTGGATCACTTGGGGTCAGGAGATTGAGACCATCCTGGCAAACATGGTGAAACCCCACCTCTACTAAAAATACAAAAATTAGCCGGTCATGGTGGCGCTTGCCTGTAATCCTAGCTACTCGGGAGGCTGAGGCAGGGAGAATTGCTTGAACCCAGGAGGTTTAGGTTGCAATGAGCCAACATCACGCCATTGCACTCCAGCCTGGGCAACAGAGCGAGACTCCATCTCAAAATAAATAAACAAACAAACGAATAAAGTGGAAATAAAGGCATTGACTACCTCACATTGTTGTTCTTAAGTTTAAATGAGATAAGATGGGAAGCTGAGGCAGGAGCATCACTTGAGAACACAAGTTGAAGACTAGCCTGAGCAATATAGGGAGACTCCCATCTCTACAAAAAATAAAAAATTAGCCAGGTGTGGTGGCACACACCTGTGGTCCAGTCACTCAGGAGGCTGAGGTGGGAGGATCACTTGACCCCAGGAGATAGAGGATGCAGTGAGTCATGAGCTCGCCACTGCACTCCAACCTAGGCGACGGAGTATGACCCTGTCTCAAAGAAAAATCTCCTGGCCGGGCATGGTGGCTCACACCTGTAATCCGAGCACTTTGGGAGGCCAAGGCAGGTGGATCACGAGGTCAAGAGATTGAGACCATCCTGGCCAACATGGTGAAACCCCGTCTCTATTAAAAACACAAAAATTAGCTGGGCATGGTGACATGCACCTGCAGTCCCAGCTACTCAGGAGGCTGAGGCAGGAGAATCACTGGAGCCCGGGAGGCAGAGGTTGCAGTGAACTGAGATCATGCCACTGCACTCCAGCCAGGGTGACAGAGCGAGCCTTTGGCAAAAAAAAAAAAAAAAAAAAAAAAAACCTCCAAACAACACAAGACACTTGCACACACACACACACCTCTCACGCCATTATTTATGAATGGAAAAGCATTTCTCGATGAAGGCCTACCTATATCTATTTCATAGCGGGTTTCGCTTGCTTGCAATGCAGCACCTTTACTTTCTTGTTGTGCAGTTGGGATCACCAGAAAAGCTATTACCGGACAGAGGAGGATGGAGCTGGCAGCCGGCTTCACAGGCAGGCCTGTGCATTTGCATTTCCTAGCTTTTGTATGCTTAAGTTCACCAACCAAAGCCCTCATCAACAAGCCTTTCACACTTGAATAGGTTACAAAGTGTTTACAGGTTTGAGTCCTTGCAAGACATAGTTAATTGGCCTCACAAACAACAGCAGGAGAGTCTCATTATCCTGATTTAACAAAGGAAGAGAAGTCAAGGGGCTGGATCCAGGCCCTAGCGCTGAGTCTAATCATCATTGTCATCAGCGTCGTTATCATCGCCACTAATTTTTAACAGGCTAGGAAGGCACTCCAACAATCTGTCCTCGTCCACCAGGAGCTCGTAGATTAATAGACCTTCGATGTAACCATTTTTCAAAGGGCTAAGTAGGTAATAAAACATAAATATTTATTGAAAGTAATACTGGAACCTCAGGCCTCGTTCCACATTAGGAGACCAAGAAGCTAAATATAAAATTATGGGGCGGTCACCTCTCTGCTGGGTATCAGTTTTCCCATCAGTAGGGAAGAATTAGTACCACCTGGCTGTGTGCGGCGGCTCACACCTGTAATCCCAGCACTTTGGGAGGCCGAGGCAGACAGATCATTTGAGGTCAGGAGTTTGAGACCAGACTGACCAACATGGTGAAACCCATCTCTACTAAAAATAGAAAAGTTAGCCAGGTGTGGTGATACACACCTGTAATCCCATCTACTGAGGCACAAGAATCCCTTGATCCTGGGAGGTGGAGGTTGCAGTGAGCCAAGATTGCACCATTTTACTCCAGCCTGGGTGACAGAGCAAGACTCCATCTCAGAAAAAAAGTACCATCTGGTTTCGTGTGATGGCTCACACCTGTAATCCCAGCGCTTTGGGAGGCCAAGGCAGGAGGATTGCTTGACACCAGGAGTTCAAGACCAGCCTGGGCAGCATACCAGATGCCATCACTACAAAAAAATTAGCTGGGCATGGTGATACATGCCTGTAGTCCTAGCTACTCAGAAGGTTGAGATAGAAGGATTGCCTGAACCCAGGAGGTCCAAGCTGTACAGCGGCATTCTAGGCTGGGTCATAGAGCAAGACCCTGTCTCAAAAAAAGAAGAATTAGTACCACCTTACAATGTCTTGTTTCCTAGGGATCAGTTGAGATATATGTTACACACCTATATTCCTAGGCCTCCACATTGCAGATCTGGGGTGGGCCCAGGATCAGAGACCATGAAGATTGTTATTTTAACTAAGGACGCAATAGAGGTCAGCACAGAAAGCTTTGGGGCTAAATGTGTCCAAGGCAGTCATTGTTCAATGTGGCCCTCACAGCTGCTGACCCAGAAACATGGCTTATTTTTAGAAGCCTGGACAAACCCAGGGCCCAACCATCACTTTTCTCTGTAATACACAGAACTGAATTGAACTAAGAACCCTGAATGGGTGGTAATATGGTCATCTAATTAGGACCTTTTTCTACGGGGCATAGCCTGCCCAAGAGTAATTCAAAAGGCCATAAATATGAGAAATGGCCCAGATCAGATGGCTTGGGCTTTAAGTGACCTTGGGCAAGTTACTTATCTCTTTTTTGTCTTTTTTTTGAGGCAGGGTCTCACTCTGTCACCCAGGCTGGAGTGAGAGCACAATCTCAGCTCACCACAACCTCCACCTCCTGGGCTCAAATAATTCTCCCGCCTCAGCCTCTGGAGTAGCTGGGACCACAGAAGCATGCCACCATGCCTGGCCAACTTTTGCATTTTTTTGTAGAGAAGGGGTCTTGCCATGTTGCCCTGGCTACTCTTCTTCTTCTTCTTTTTTTTTTTTTTTTTTTTTTTGAGACAGAGTCTCACTCTGTCCCCAGGCTGGAGTGCAGTGGTGCGATCTCGGCTCACTGCAACTTCTGCCTCCCAGGTTCAAGCTATTCTCCTGCCTGAGCCCCTCTGTAGTAGCTTGGATTGCAGGCATCTACATCACACTAATTTTTGTACTTTTTATAGAGACAGGGTTTCACCATATTGGCCAGGCTGGTCTTGAACTCCTGGCCTCAGGTGATCCACCAGCCTCCCAAAGTGTGGGGGTTTACAGGCATGAGTCACCATGCTCAGCCCCAGGCTGGTCTTGAATTCCTGCAAGTTACTTCTCTTCCTTGAACCTCAGTTTCCCCATCTGTAAAGTGCAAGTAATATACAACACGAATAAACCTTAAAAACATTACATTAATTGAAAGAAGTCAGGCACAAAAGGTCACATATTACATAATCCCATTTATATAAAATGTCCAGAGTGGGCAAATCCATTGAGATAGAAAGCAGATTAGTGGCTGCTAGGGGCTGAGGGAGGGAGGACTGGGGAGTGACTTTTTAATAAGTAGGAGTTTCCCTTTGGGGCAATGAAAATGTTCTGGAACTAGATAATGGTGATGGCTGCACAGTCTTGTGGATATACTAAATGCTACTGAATGGTACTTGTCAGAATGGTTAAATGATATTATCTTACGTGCAGTTCATCACAGTTTTTTAAACGCAATTAAGGCCGAGCTTAGTGGCTTGAGCCTGTAGTCCCAACACTTTGAGAGGCTGAGGCAGAAGGATCACTTGACCCTGGGGGTTCAAGACCAGCCTGGGGAACATAATGAGACCTTGTCTTTACAAAAAAATGTTTAAAAATTAGCCAAGTGTAGTGCCGTTTTGCCTGTAGTCCCAGCTACTCTGGAGGCTGAGGTGAGAGGATCGCTTGAGCCTGGAAAGTTGAGGCTGCAGTGAGCCGAGATTGTGTCACTGCACTCCAGCCTGGGCCACAGGGTAAGATTCTGTCTCATAATAAATAATCAAAAATAAAAATACAGATTCCAGGGCTCTGCTGAGCTTCACTTACAATCCCTAGGATTTTGAAAAGCTTTCTCTGCAATTCGAAGGAAGAGCCAAATCTCAGACCAATGACCGACCAAGTCTTCCCAAACTTGCCCAGTCTTAAGAGACACATGGGACACCAGTTAAACATACAGAGTCCCAGGACTTTCTTCTCGGATGATGCCCTGGAATCAGAATGTGTAATAAAGCACATCAGATGATTCATGGGAGCTGGCAAATTTGGGAAGCATGGGTTCAGCTGTAATTTTTTTTTTTTTTTGAGACAGTCTAGCTCAGTCACTCAGGCTGGAATAAAGTAGCGTGATCCCAGCTCACTGCAACCTCTGCCTCCCAGGC
Organism: Alouatta palliata; assembly: GCA_004027835.1. Lineage (NCBI taxonomy): Eukaryota > Metazoa > Chordata > Mammalia > Primates > Atelidae > Alouatta > Alouatta palliata. Next base: position 66,003 of record PVKV010008360.1, read on the forward strand.
TCAAGTGATTCTCCTGCCTCAGCCTCCTGAGTAGCTGGGATTACAGGTATGTGCTACCATGCTCGGCTAATGTTCTAAAATTTTTTATGAGACAGGGTGTTGCTGTATTGCCCAGACTTCACTCAGAACTCCTGGGCTCAATGGTCACGCCTCCCACTCAGCCTCCCAAAGTGCTAAGATTATAGGTGTGGGCCATCACGTCCGGCCAACACAGTCTTAGAAACATCATACGCAACCCAAATCTCATCTCTCAAGCCTTAATCCCTTCACACTGGAATAGCCCTGCAAGATATTTTGGTTCCCCCATAATAAAATGAAACCAGTTGCCTATAATGTCAAAAGCCATTCTAGCCTGGGCCTGATGGCTCATGCCTGTAATCCCAGTACTTTGGGAGACTGAGGCAGGAAAATCACTTGAGGCCAGGAGTTCGAGACCAGTCTGGCCAACAGGGTGAAACCACATCTCTACTAAAAATACAAAAGTTAGCCAGGCATGATGGTGGGCACCTGTAATCCCAGCTATTCCAGAGGCTGAGGCAGGAGAATCGCTTGAACCTGGGAAGCGGAGATTGCAGTAAGCTGAGATTGCATCACTGTACTCCAGCCTGGGCAACATAGTGACACTCTGCCTCAAAAAAAAAAAAAAAAAAAGTAAAAAAGAAGCCATTCTGCAGGAAGCACTCCATTCTCGCAGGATTCTTCTCCCTTTAGCAAAAATTTAGTAAGAAAGAAAACACACTCTCCATGTATCTGTGCTCAGCTGGAAACAAACCCTGCTTTCAAAGAAATTGTGCTTCTGTGCAAAGACCGTCAGTGCCAAGTTAACCAAAAGACATTTCTCTTGTAAAGGCATAAACCTGTGTATACCTCTAATGGCATATAAATAAATAATGGACATAAAAATAGCAATAATGAACTTGGAAAATACTAGCTAATTTACACCATAATAGAAATACCCAGGGATCTTAACAATTGAAGGACCGACGCCAGCTTTTGTAGTAAGTACACTAAAGCATATTATTCCACATGTGAGTGTAATTTCTAAATTGCAGTGTGTAATTCAGAAGGGTGGATGCTCTCTGAAAAGCAAAGAAGTATTTATATGAATGCTATTCCTCAACGGCATCGTTCCCTGATGAGAAAAAGCAAAGGAATTATTGGAAAATGTATTCATTGAGGCCCAGGAGGAGAATGTTTCAGAAAAAGGCTATCATTAATCTTTTTTTTTTCTTTTTTTGAGATGGAGTCTTGCTCTGTCACCCAGGCTATAGCACAATGGCCCAATCTCGGCTCACTACAACCTCTGCCTCCCAGGTTCAAACCATTCTCCTGCCTCAGCCTCCTGAGTAGCTGGGATTACAGGTGACCGCCACCATGCCCAGCTAATTTTTGCATTTTTAGTACAGACAGTTTCACCATGTTGGCCAGGCTGGTCTGGAACTCCTGACCTCAAGTGATCCGCCCACCTTGGCCTCCCAAAGTGCTGGGGTTACACGCATGAGCCACCACAGCCGGCCAAGAAAAGGCTGTCATTAATCTTCATGCACTCATGTCCCAGCAAAGCCTGCCTTAAGACATGAGGAATGACGGGAACAGGAACGGATCACACACACTAGTTACCTTTCCAAAACCCACATCTGAGCCCCTGTAGTAGTTGGCGGTTGCCTAAAGAAAAAAAAAATCTCAACTCTCAACTCCTAATTCACATAAGGGATCCTCCAAAAAGCTGCCCCTCCCTACCCTGGGAGCTGCATTTTTACCTTTCCTCCCTTCCCTTCTTCAGTTTCCTCACTTTGCATCTTACACATCAACAATTTTGGAATATTTTGAGGTTTTTTTTTTTGAGACAGAGTTTTACTCTTGTTGTCCAGGCTGGAGTGCAATGGCATGATCTCCACTCGCCACAACCTCCGCCTCCTGGGTTCAAGCGATTCTCCTGCCTCAGCCTCCTGAGTAGCTGCACCACCACACCTGGCTAATTTTTGTATTATTAGTGGAGACATGGTTTCTCCATGTTGGTCATGCTGGTCTCGAACTCCCAATTTCAGGTGATCTGCCTGCCTCAGCCTCCCAAAGTGTTAGGATGACAGGCGTGAGCCACCATGCCTGGCCAATATTTTGAGTTTTCTAAGTGTACCTTGATACAGTGGTTTCCAGTGGGGGTCATTTTGTTCCCCTTCCCCGTTACCCCACTCTCCAGTGGACATTCAGAGACTCTGAAGACATTTTTCTTTCTTCTCCCTCCTCCCATCCTCCACCTTCAAGTAGTTCCTAGTGTGTGTTGTTCCCTTCTGTGTGTCCATGTGTTCTCTGCGTTTAGCTCCCACTTATAAGTGAGATCACGCGGTATTTGGTTTTCTGTTCCTGTGTTAGTTTGCTAGGAATCATGGCCTCCAGCTCCATCCATGTTCCTGCAAAGGACATGATCTCATTCTTTTTATGGCTGTATCGTATTCCATGGTATATGTGGACCACATTTGTTCTTTATCTAATCTGAAGGGCATTTAGGTGGATTCCATGCCTTTGCTATTGCAAATAGTGCTGCAGTGATGTCAAAAGCCATCCTGAAGGAAGCGCTCCATTCGTACATATGCATGCAAGTGTCTTTACGGTAAAATGATGTCTATCCCCTGAAGATAGTTTTGATTGTTACTTGTGCTGTGCTGCAAGCTTCTAGCAGGTGTGGGGGTCAAAGACGCTGCTAACCATTCTACAGCTCACAGGACAGTCTCCCACAAAAAGAAGAATCCAGCCCCAAATGTCAATAACGCCACGTACGAGAAACTATGCCTTGGTAAATTGCATTAATGACCCAAGTTTTTACCCATCCCTAAATCCATACCGTAAGCAGTGCTCTCTCATCATGGGCAGGGCGTCTTCCCCACCCTTCCCACTCTTGACTCCAGGCTCAGCTATGTGACTTACTTTGGCCAAGAGAATGTGGCAAAACAGTACTTTCTTTTTTTTTTTTTTTTTTTTTTTTGAGACAGCATCTTGCTCTGTCACCCAGGCTGGAGTGCACTGGCATGATCTCAGCTCACTGCAACCTCCACTTCCTGGGTTCAAGCGATTCTCGTGCCTCAGCCTCCCGAGTAGCTGGGATTACAGGCACGCACCGCCACGCCTGGCTAATTTTTAGTATTTTTCGTAGAGATGGGGTTTCACCATGTTGCCCAGGCTGGCTTCGAACTCCTGAGCTCAGGCAACTGGCCCATCTCAGCCTCCCAAAGTGCTAGGATTACAGGCGTGAGCCACCCCGCACCTGGCCAACAGTACATGTTTCTACTCGGCTGATACCTCTGCCTGTGCCACAGCAAAGACATGTTAGTGATCTGGTACCAGGGAAAGGATGAGACATGGAGCAAAGCCAGCCCCCAGCTAAGCCCAGACTAAATCCACCAACACACAGGCAAACTCATGAGAAATAATTATTGTTTTAAGCCATTGAGTTTTGGGGGGATTTGTTATGCAGTAATAATTAACTATTTCAGACACAATGCTGCTTCATGCTTTTGTGTGTGCTGTTTCCTCTGCTTAAATGTGTCCCCTACTCTTACCCCCATATGACTTGGAAAATTGTTCTTAATCTCTCAAAGTCTGACTCAGAGATCACCCTTCCTGGAAACCTTCTTGGATTTCCTGCAGAAAAGTAATCCATTCCTCCTTTCCCACATACTTTGACTGTTGAACTGCCATATTTGTATTAACTTGACTTTGTCTCTTACTAGATAGGGAACTCAGGAGAGCAGAGACTGTCTCAAATCTGACCCCAGGGCAGCACAACAGAGTGGACACTCAGGAAGTATTTGCAGAATGCAAAGGGCTGGACTGGAAGTTGGGGGAAGGTGATTATCAGAGGCATTCATCAGCTTTGGCTGTAGCCCTGGAATGGTGCCTGGAACATGGCCCAATCCCCGTGACAAAAGAAGAGACTGTTGGCTCCAGCCTGCAGTCTGGATTTCCCTGCCAATCAAAGTTGTCATGGAGAGGAACAGCCTCTGCCATTACTGCTTAGCACAATAAAACTGTTTAGAGGAGAGCCTTACCTTCAGGAAATTCCAATGAGCCTGTTTTATTGTTACCCTCCAACAGTAATGACTCCCGTAGGATTAAACAGAGTGTAAAGTAATTGCTAAAACATCCCCTGCCGTGGACGGAGAAGCCTGCACAAGACGTAATTCTCCCACTTCACTTGGGAGGGAGGGGGCTTGCTCATGGAAACAAAATGTGTCATTAGGGCTTTAAGAAGTAGGAAGAGGCAGGTGTGGGAGGAAAAACACAAGAAAATGAGGAGAAACAGTCCAGACTTTGGAAAAGATCAGCTCCAGTTGAAATCCCAACCACACCCCAGGTCGCTTCATGCCTCTGAATCTTGGTTTGCTCATCTGTAACATAGAAATATAAAATGTGGCCAGGAGCGGGGGGCTCACACCTGTGATCCCAGGCCAGGAGCTCAAGACCAGCCTGGCCAAGATGGTGAAACCCTGTCTCTACTAAGAATGCAAAAAAATTAGACGGGTGTGGCAGCGCATGCCTGTAATCTCAGCTCCTTGGGAGGCTGAAACAGGAGAGTCGCTTGAACCTGGAAGGCGGAGGCTGCAGTGAGCCGAGATTGTGCCACTGCACTTCAGCCTGGATGACAGATCCAGACTTTGTCTCAAAAAAAAAAAAAAAAAAAATATATATATATATATACACACACACACACACACACACACACACACACATATGTAGAGAGAGAGAGAGAGGGAAGAAATAGAAAACATCTCTCTTCTAAAGGTTGTTAAGATGATAAAACAGATAATTCATGTGAAAATGGCTAGTGCACAGAAGTAGCTTGGTAATTAGTTTCCTTTCCTCCTACAGAAGTTTGGAGGAGAAATGTACCTGAACAAATATGTCAAAACTAGGGGGCCAGGCACAGTGGCTCACACCTGTAATCCCAGCAATTTGGAAGACCAAGGCTGGAGGATCGCTCAGGGCCAGGAGTCCGTGACCAGCCTGGGCAATATAGCAAGACCTCATCCCTAGAAAAAAATTTAAAACTTAGCCAGGCATGGTGTTGCATCCTGTAGTCCCAGCTATCTGGGAGGTTGAGGTAGGAGGATTGCTTTGGGCCAGGAGTTCAAGACTACAGTGAGCTATAACTGTGTAACCACACTCTAGCCTGGGGTGACAGAATGAGATCTTGTGAAGAAAAAAAAAAAAAAAAAAAGGCCAGGCACTGTGGCTTACACCTGTAATCCTAGCACTTTGGGAGGCCAAGGCAGGTGGATCACCTGAGGTCAGGAGTTGGAGACCTGGGTCAGGAGTTGCCTGGGCAACATGGCAAAACCCTATCTCTACTACAAAAATACAAAAATTAGCCAGGCATGGTGGTGGGCACCTGTAATCCCAGCTAGTCGGGAGGCTGAGGCAGGAGAATCACTTGGACCCAGGCAGAGGTTGCAGTGAGCCAAGATTATGCCACTTCACTCCAGCCGGGGTGAAAGAACAAAACTCTGTCTCAAAGAAAAAAAAACTTAAGACACCCAGGCCAAGAAAACATAAGCTCCAAAGAGACAGTCTTACCAAGAAACTGAGTAGGAAACAATGCAGTGAGACTTGGAGGATACGTGAAACCTCTTTGCCACTAGCGGAGGGCCCTGTGGCCGGATTCTGGCTGGGAGGCTATAACCCGCAACCATCTTTCTCTTGCAGATTTGTCTCCACGAACCCGTGACCTGTGTGATCACATGGGTTCCTGTCAATTTTAATCAAGAGGTAACAGATTTTTATTTTGTTCCTGACCTTGCAATTACAGAGCAAGCCCTGCTAGCTTGTTCTTCATTCCCTCTGGATAAGGGCAGGATAGCTTTTCTCCAAGAATTCCTGTCTCCAAAAAGATGTATGTATCTCACAGGGCCCAGTCCATTGGGAAATTCTAGCCTGAAGGTTCTTGGGGCTGTCATTACCATACAAAATCTCTAGGACAGGTCCCACATGTGTACAGGTAGCGAGGATAATAAGACTATCAGATAGAATATCTTCAGCTGCAAATGAAGAATATGGGGCCAGCTGGGCGCGGTGGCTCATGCTGTAATCCAGCACTGTGGCAGGCTAAGGTGGCTGGATCACTTGAGTTCAGGACTTCGAGAACAGCCTCTCGAACTAGAAACCCCGCCTCTACTAAAAACTACAAAAACTAGCCGGGTGTGGTGGCGGGTGCCTGTAATCCCAGCTACTCGGGAGGCTGAGGCAGAAGAATCGCTTGAACCCAGGAAGCGAAGGTTGCAATAAGCCAAGATCACGCCACTACACTCCGGTCTGGGCAATAGAGTGAGACTCTGCCTCAAAAAAAACTATAATAATAATAGTAATAATATGGGGCCAAGAGTGCCTGAGACCAGGGGTCCCCAATCCCTGGGCCATGGACTGGTCGTTCCCTTCTTTGTGTCCATGTGGTCCATGTGGAACCAGGCCGCACAGCAGGAGGTGAGTGCTGAGCAGGTGAGCAGAGCTTCATCTGTGTTTACAGCCACTCCCCATCACTTGTGTGACCACCTGACCTCTCCCTCCTGGCAGATCAGCAGCAGCATGAGAGTCTCATAGGAGTGCAAACCCTACTGTGAACGGCACATGCGAGGAATCTAGGTTACACACTCCTTATGAGAATCTAATGCCTGATGATCTGTCACTGTCTCCTGTCACCCCCATATGGAACCATCTAGTTGCAGGAAAAGAAGCTCAGGGTTCCCATTGATTCTACATGATGGTGAACTGTATAATTTTTTCATTTTCTATTACAGTGTAATAAGAACAGAAATAAAGTGTACACAAATGTAATGTGCTTGAATCATTCTGAAATCATCCCCCCACCCCTGGTTTGTGAAAACATTGCCTTTTACAAAACTGGTCCTTGGTACCAAAAAGGTTGGGGACTGCTGCCTTAGACAATAGAGACATTTGATTATTTCAGCCAACTAGAAACCTGCAGAGAAGCTCTTCCCGGGTGAGTCCGAATCTCTGCCACGCTCCTTGCTATGACTTAGTGACCACAGTAAGGTGTGGCCGCTGTAAACACCAGGTCTGCACACAAGACCATCCAGAGGGGGAGGGGAAGAAGGGGACTCTCTTCCCACATCTCTCTATTTTTTTTGAAGTTTTTTTGTAGAGATGGGGTCTCGCTGTGTTGCCCAGGCTGGCCTCACACTCCTGGCCTCAGGTGATCCTCCCACCTTGGCCCCCCAAAAAGGCTGGGATTGCAGACATGAGCCACAGCACCTGGCCAACATCTCCTCTGCTTTTATGAGAGGAGGACTTCTTTTGCAGAAGTTCCCCCAACAGATTGCTCTTTGGGTTTCATTTACCCAGAACTGGAACAGATGGTGGCAGCCAGCTACCAGGGAGGCTGTCGGGCAATAACAAATCTGCATTGAGGACTGAGATGACGGTGGCCACTTTATGTCATCTGAGCAAAGGCGGGCTCTGTAAGCAAGGAGGAATGAAGAATGGCCAAGCCAATGGCTTTGAATTTAGTCCCGTCCCAGCCCCATAGCTATCCTTGCTTTTGAGGAGCAGACGGAAGCCTGCCTTCACGTGGCTTACCTCATTCACTACTCATTGCCGGCCAAAGCCCTTCTGGAACAGATGTTGTGTGGGGAGTAAGAACATTCCATCATCCCATGAAAACAGCTCAACATGAAGGTCTCAGGCCCTCAGTTTTAGAAACTTCAGGGAGGTGGGATTGGTAAAAATGCAGAATCCTGTACTCTCTCTACACAGACAGATTTAGTAGGTCAAGAAAGAGGGACAGAACTCAGCATTTTCTTTCTTTTTCTTTTTTTTTTTTTTTTTGAGAAGGAGTCTCTCTCTGTCACCCAGGCTAGAGTGCAGTGGTGCCATCTCTGCTCACCCAACCTCCGCCTCCCGGATTCAAGTGATTCTCCTGCCTCTGCCTCCTGAGTAGCTGGGATTACAGGCGCCAACCACCACATCTGGCTAATTTTTGTATTTTTAGTAAAGATAGGGTTTCACCATGTTGGTCGGGCTGGTCTCAAACTCCTGACCTCGTGATCTGCCCACCTCAGCCTCCCAAAGTGCTGGGATTACAGGCATGAGCCATCACGCCTGGCCAGAAATCAGCATTTTTAAAACACATTTCAGGCAATTCTTATGCACAGTAAAGTGAGAACCGCCACTTAACTCTTGCTAGTAATTATGCAATTCTAAAATACATAAAATTATTCTTATTTTTTTATTTGAGACAAGTTCTCACTCTGTTGCCCAGGCTGGAGTGCAATGGCGCAATCCTAGCTCACTGCAGCCTGGAATTCCTGGACTCAAGTGATGCTCCCACCTCAGCCTCCTGAGTAGCTGGAAGGCTAACGTTTTATAACTTTTTTTTTTTTTTTTTTTTTTTTGGTAGAGACAGGTTCTTGGTATGTTGTTCAGGCTGGTCTCGAACTCCTGGCCTCAAGCCTTACTTCCACTTTAGTCTCCCAAAATGCTGAGATTTCAGGCGTCAGCCACCATGCCTGGCCAAGATTATTCTCTATTACTGTAAAACTAGTCCTTAACACTAAAAATGGCACATAGTAAGCACTGAAATATTTGTTCAGCAAATGAATTTTTAGAAAAAGAACATTTGTGGCTGGGAGCAGTGGCTCACACCTGCAATCCCAGCACTTTTGGAGGCCAAAGTGGGAGGATTGCTTGAGCCCAGGAGTTTGAGACCAGCCTGAGCAACATAGGGAGACTCCATCTCTACAGATAATTTAAAAATTAGCTGGGCATCATGGGGCACACCTGTGGTTCCAGCTACTCCGCAGGCTGAGGCAAGAGGATCACCTAAGCCTGGGAGGTCAAGGCTGCAGTGAGTCATGTGATCACGCCATTGCACTCCAACCTGGGCAACAGAGCGAGACCCTGTCTCAAACAAACACAAAAATGCCCCTGGGAAAGGCACTACCAACTTTTGCCAGGGGATTGGTGTCCTTCTGGGAAAGGAAGGTCTTGTGGGAACTACAGACCTGATGAGAAATTGAAAGAGTAAGGATCAGGCTGAGAGGCCCCAAACACAGATTTTTCTACTTCGCAATTTTGTCTCTAAAAATCACATCCAGAGGGTTCAGGAAGGTGTAACTGAGAGTGTTACCACCTCAGAGTTGTGTTTTCCTTGAGTTGACAGAACAAGGGTGGAAATGTAATACAGAGTTGTGTTAAGTCATATTAAATTAGGGCAGAATTCAGATCCTGGCATGGAACTGCTATTATACAGTCTATTGATTTGTGAATTGCATTCAGCCTGAATCAGGTCTGTCAACCTAAAGCTGGATTTTGGCAATGTGATTATTTTCAGTAACATGGTGCTTGAATATCAACATCAATAACATTCACCTGTAGAGAAGAAAAAAATAGGCCGAGCGCGGTGGCTCATGCCTGCAATCCCAGCACTTTGGGAGGCCTAGGCAGGTGGATCACAAGGCTAGGAGTTCGAGACGAACCCGACCAACATGGTGAAACCCTATCTTTACTAAAAATACAAAAATTAGGCAGGGTGTGGTGGCACACACCTGTAATCCTAGCTACTCAGGAGGCTGAGGTAGGAGAATCTCTTGAACCTGGGAGGCAGAGGTTGCAGTGAGCCAAGATCATGCCACTGCACTCCAGCCTGGGCTACAGAGCAAGACTCCAACTCAAAAAATAAAATAAAAACTAAAAAATAAACACCAACTACCAAGATCCTTAAGAATGACGGACCTCCCAGTATATGGCATTAGGCAGGGGGTTCCTACAAGTCTGTGGCCCTGGGAACCTGGGCATTCATCCCCTTGCAGGGGGCTATAGCGTTGTTGAAGTGATCTCCTAAATGTTTAGTGAAAACCTCTTAGACTGTGTTTTTCCTCTGCTCTCACACCACCACCACTATCATCAACACGGAAGACTTCTGTGACCCAGGGTACGAGGGTTTATCCCCACACACCAAGCAGCAGATATCTGGGTGTGCTCCAATGTAATTCTGACACTACTCACATGGAGATTGTGTCAGATCCCATAAGTTGAGGGCTCCGTCCCCAAGACTGCCCCTGCCCCTGCCCGCACCAGCATCAGACACCAGTAGCAAGCTCCAGGCCTCCGGAACTTCTGACCAATTGCTTCCAGTTGGAAATTCTATGACCCCCTCTTTGGGTTCAATTAATTTGTTGCAGCAGCTCACAGAGCTCATGGAAACACTTAACATTTTCCGGTTTATTATGAAGGAGAGTACAAAGGAGACAGACGAAAAGACGTATAGGGTGAAGTATGGGGAAAGGGGTACAGAGTTTTCATTGTATTCCCTGGGTACAATTTCCTCCAGGAACCTCTGTGTGTTCAGCTCTCTGGAAGCTCTCCAAACCCTATCCTCTTGGGTTTTCATGGAGGCTTCATTATGTAGGCATGACTGATAAAACCATTAGCCATTGGTGATCAACCTGACTTTCAGCCCCTCTGCTGGAGGTGAGGACTCGAGTTGAAAGTCCCAACCCTTTAACCCTGCTTTGGTCTTCCCAGTGATCAGCCCCAACACGAAGCTATCAAACAAAAGACCCAGAAAAGGGCTCAATGCAGGGGCTCACGCCTATAATCCCAGCACTTCGGGAGGCCAAGGCAGGTGGATCACTTGAGGTTAGGAGTTTGAGACCAGCCTGGCCAACATGGTGAAACCCCTTCCCTACTAAAAATACAAAAATTAGCTGGGCATGATGGTGCACGCCTATAATCCCAGCTACTCAGGAGGCTAAGGCAGGAGAATCACTTGAACCTGGAGGCAGAGGTTGCGCTGAGCTGAGATCATGCCACTGCCCTCCAGCCTGGACATCAGAGTAAGAACCTGTCTCAAAAAAAAAAAGGCCCAGAAAAAAAACAGCATTTTGGGGATCCCAAGGATTTTAGGAGTTATAGGCCAGGAAAGAAATGAAGACAAAATACATATCTCCTAATATCACAATGGCACATCCCCCATTTCACCATCTTCACAAACTGTATTCTCCTACCATCTGCCCTCACCATATGAGGAGCAGCAGGAAAACCACAAGCTCAGGCCAGGTGTGATGGCTCACGCCTGTAAACTTAGCACTTTGGGAGGTCGGAGAGGGTGGGTCACCTGAGGTCAGAAGTTTGAGACCAGCCTGGTCACCATGACAAAACCACATCTCTACTAAAACTACAAAAATTAGCTGGGCGTGGTGGTGCATGCCTGTAGTCCCAGCTACTTGGGAGGTTGAGGTTGGAGAATCACTTGAACCCAGAAGGTGGAGGTTGCAGTGAGCCAAGATCATATCACTGCACTCCAACCTGGGTGATACAGTGAGACTCTGTCTCAGAAAAAAAAAAAAAAAAACAGAAAAGACAGCGATTTGGAGATCCCAAGGATTTTAGGAGTTGTGTGCCAAGAAACAGAAATGAAGATCAAATACATATTTCCCGACATCAGAGTGGTCCACCCCAACATTTCATCATCTTCACAAACTGTATTCTGCCACCATCTGCCTTCACTATTATGAGGAGTAGCAAGAAAACCACGGGCTGTGATTTGTGGAGGTTTAAGGCACTAATCCCTCAAATATCACTCTCCTCTAAGTGTTAAGCCTGGAATTTAACCCTTGATGCTGTATTCTCTCATTGGTGGGGCACACATTCTGTCCTAACCTCAGCCATGGTACTGTAATTCAGTTCTGGCATTCACCACCTGAAGTTGGTATAGACCCCACAAGTGAGGGGCTTCAAAGAAGACCGAAGACTACCCTCATTTTAGACACCAGCTACGCTTCAGGGGTTCTCAGCCCACTCACACTTCAGACTGGCTACAAATTTGGGGGTCACCACCATCCCCTGAGGTCAGATGATTTGTTAAAATGACTCACAGAACTCAAGAAAATACTATACCTATATCCACAATGTCTTGTTTTGTTTTGTTTTGAGACAGTGTGTTGCTGTCACCCAGGCTGGAGTGCAGTGGCATGATCATAGCTTACTGCACCCTTGACCTCCCAGGCTCAAGCAATCTTCCTGCCTTAGCCTCTTGAGTAGCTGGGTCTACAGGCATGAACTACCCCATTCAGCTAATTTTTTAATGTTTTGTATAGACGGGGGTCCCACTTTGTTGCCCAGGCTGATCTTGAACTGATAAGTTCAAACAATCCTCCAGCCTTGGCATCCCAAAGTGCTGGGATTACAAGTGTGAGCCACCACACTGGGCCATAACTACAGTTTTGTGGGGTTTTTTTTCTGAGACACAGTCTTTCTCTTTCTCCCAGGCTGGAGTCCAGTGACCCAATCTCAGCTCACTGCAACCTCCACCTTCCGCATTCAAGCGATTCTCCTGCCTCAGCCTCCCAAGCAGCTGGGATTACAGGCATCCACCACCCCATCTGGCTAATTTTTGTTTTTTTAGTAGTGACAGGGTTTCACCATGTTGGCCAGGCTGTTCTCAAACTCTTGACCTTAAGTGATCCTCCCACCTCAGCCTCCCAAAGTGCTGAAATTAAAGGCATGAGCCACCAGGCCCAGCCCACAACTACAGGTTTTTTTTATGAAGGATACAAATCTGGACCAGCCAAATGAAGAGATACTTAGGGCAAGATCTGGGAGGGTCTCAAATGCGGAGCTTCCATGTCCCTTTCCATGGAATCAGAGCGTGTCACAATGTTGTATTCACTAACCAAAAAGCTCTACTGAGCTCCAGTGTTCAGCTTTTTTATTGGGGTTTCATTACATAAACATGACTGTTCAGTCATCAGTTGCATCATTGGTCACGTGATTGAACTCCATCTCTAGTCCGGTTGTTGCCCATTGGTAAACTGGCTCAAAGTCCTCTAATCACATGGTTGATCCCTCTGGCAACCAGCCCCAACCATGACACTATCCAGGGACCTACCATGAGTCACTGCAGTAGCATAAACTTGGGTGTGATCCAAGGGGCTCATGAATAATAAAACTACTCCTATAACTTGAGAAATTCCAAGTGTTTTTGAAGTTCCCTGCCAGGAACTCAAGACAAGACCAAGCAAATTCTTTATTGTCCAATACACATGTGCTGCCTTTGCCAGTGCAAATACAGCTGAGCAGGCAAGCCACAGAGCCCCTGAGTCTATGTTTCTCCCTTTTAAGAGGAGATACTGAAGAAAGAAGTTACATTTGGGTTTTTCTCAAAACAAGATCTTGTTGTGTCACCCAGGCTGGAGTGCAGTGGCATAATCATAGCTCACTGCATCTTCGAACTCCTGGGCTCAAGGGATTTTCCCACTTCAGCATCCTGAGTAGCTGGAAGTACAGGTGTGTGCTACCATACCTAGCAAATTTTTCTATCTTCAGTAGAGACAGGGTTTCACCATGTTGCCCAGGCTGGTCTTGAACTCCTGGTCTCAAGCAATCCTCCTGCTTTAGCCTCCCAAAGTGCTGGGATTAGAGGCATGAGCCACTGTACCCAGCCAGCCAGGAGTATTTCTTTTCTCAATAACCTAATCCAAAATATGGATCACTAAAATCTTTTCTGCCCCATATACCAAACTGACCTGTTACTACAAGGTTGGAGTTTCCCATTCCCAGCTCCAACCTCATAGTGATAAACACATCAGCACCAAACATAAACTATTGTCTGAATGACATTATAAACCCAAGGAAATTGTTAAACAGGATACTCATTTTGTATTCCCCACATGTAGCACCTATTAAACTGCCAAGAACTTACCTGGTGCTCAATAAATACTTGTTCAGTTTAATTAACTGGTTAATATTAACTATAACGTATCCAATTCAGAAAACCACAAATGTTTAATGAACACACTGTAAGCCAAGCTCTGAAGAAATAGCAATGAAAAAAGTGTAGTCCTTGGTCCTTAGAAGCTGTCGAAGGAGGGAGGACGACAAAAACTAAAATTATTTCATTATAAATTTGAAATTATATAATAAAAGTAAGAGCAAAGTACTATGGAAACTTTAAGTAATGAGTGCTTTCAAATATCAATGTGTGTGTTGTGGGATTTGGTGGTAATAATACTAAGAATGGAGTTTGTAGAAGAGAAAGTGTTTGAGCTGCCATTCATTGGTGGTTAGACACCAGCAGAGGAGGAAAAGTAAATTTTAGGCAAAGTAAAAATGTGAAAACAAAAGGAAGTTGGGGAAAGGATCACAAAGGGGACACAGGAAAATTCTGGGATTATGGAATTTTTTTTATGACACTGGGGAAATGTATACAGTTTACTATGCATTTGTCAAAACCTATAGAACTTAACATCATAAAGAGTAAACTTCAATGGATGCAGATTTTTAAAAAATAAATCAGAAGATAGGAGTATCCCAGAAATGTAATGCAGACTGTGATAAAATAATCTAAATGTTTTACAAAGCTGTGAAGTGGATTGGGGAAGAAAAGAGCTGATCTAAATAACTTTGGAAAACGCAAGGCTAAAGACAAATGGAAATCTACATAAACACTATACTCCAGTTGGTGACATTGTTTCTCATGGGATTATAGTTAAAATTTCTGAAACTATTTTGCATGCATATTGGGGATAAACTAATAGGCAAGTAGATAGTGGATAGTGGGAGATGGGTTTATCACTGTTGACAAAGGAAATTACCGATAAGCAGGAGAGAAGGATTAGGCTAAATCATGTGGTGCTAGATTAGAGTCAGAGATATCAGCATGAATTCATGTTTAGCTGAATAGAGAAATAAATGGATAAATACAGAAACTATTGTAGGTAAGTTATACAGACATGGTGATATGGTTTGGCTCTGTGTCTCCACCCAAATCTCATCTTGAATTGTACTCCCATAATTCCCATACGTTATGGGAGGGACCCGGTGGGAAATAATTGAATCATGAGGGCGGTTCCTTCATACTGTTCTAGTGGTAGTGAATAAGTCTCACAAGATTCAACGGTTTTATAAAGGGAACGCTGTTTCACTTGATGCTTATTTTCTCTCTTGCCTGCTGTGATGTAAGACATGCATTTCCCTTCCACCATGATTGTGAGGCCTCCTCAGCCATATGGAACTGTTAGTTGAGCTAAACCTCTTTCTTTTGTAAATTACCCAGTCTCAGGCATGTCCTTATCAGCAGTATGAAAATGAACTAATACACATGAGTTAGTATACACATAAGTTTTCTAGTTCTGTCAGCTGGTTGGGCCTAGAAGCAGTGACATCCCTGTAGAAATGAGCACATTAAGTGTCCAGATCTTGGTTTCTAATACCATTATACCTTTCTGCAATAAAAGGAAGCAGAGCACCTTGCAGATATGGCTGAAGCTAGGGCTGTGGCAGGGAAGATAAAAGATTAACCTGGAACATCTTATGGTGCTAGAAAGTAAGAAAGTGGCTGGATGAGGCAGCTCGGGCCTGTAATCTTAACACTTTAGGAGACCAAAGTGTGCAGATCATTTGAGCTCAGGATTTCAAGACCAGTCTGGGTAACATGGTGAAACCCCATCTCTACAAAAAAAAAAAAAAAAATACAAAGATTAGCCAGGCTTGGTGGAATGTACCTGTTGTCCCTGTTTTTTGGGGGGTTGAGGTGGGAGGATTACTTGAGTCTAGGAGGTCAAGGCTGCAGTGAGCTGTGTTCACACCACTGCACTCCAGTCTGGGTGAAAAAGCGAGATCTTGTCTCAAAAAAGAAGTTAATTATCTAGAGGTGTGCACCTGTAGTCCCAGGTACTTGGAAGGTTGAGGTAGGAGGATCGTTTGTGCCAAGGAGTTCAAGCCTGCAGTGAGCTATGATTGCACCACTGCTATCCAGCCTAAGCAACAGAGCAAGATCCCATCTCAAAAAAAAAAAAAAAAGAAAAGAAAAGAAAGATAAGAAAGTAAAAAAGGACTCAAAAAACAAAAGGATGAGGCATGTCAAAGTCTGAAAGATTCTAAATGGCCAAAGCTGCAACAACTTAAACAACAAAATAAATAGCATAGTATTGGATTATACCCCAAAGTATACAAGAAACAACCAAGAGTCCATACTGATTGTATTAGTCCATTTTTACACTACTATAAAGAAATACCCGAGACTGGGTGATTTATTAAAAAATGAGGTTTAATTGACTCAGAGTTCCTCATGGCTGGGGAGGCCTCAGGAAACTTACAATCATGGCAGAAGACAAAGGCAGAGCAGGCACCTTCTCTACAAAGTGGCAGGAGAGAGAACAATGAAGGAGGAACTTCCAAACACTTATAAAACCACCAGATCTAGTGAGAACTCACTCACCATCACAGAAACAGCATGGGGGAAACCACCCCCGTGATCCAATTACCTCTCTGCCTCCACACATGGGGATTACAAATCAAAATGAGATTTGGGTGGGGACACAGAGCCAAACCATACTACTGATTGAAGCAAATGACTGAGTAAAATAATTGTGGGCCTGAGAGACAACTGTTTACAGAGGAATTCCAAATAATTTTGTAGATACTCCTTCATTGAGGAGATAGAACTCAATGTCTTACCTACCTGGAGTGTGGGAAGCATTTTAGGACTTGCATCTAAAGAATAAAGTATACAAAGGGAAAAAATAGGCAGAGTGGGGTAGCTCATGCTTGTAATCCCAGCACTTTGGGAGGCCAAGGTGAGAGGATCACTTGAGCCCGAGAGTTGGAGACCAGCCTGGCAACAGAGTGAGACCCCTGTCTCTACAAAACATTTTTAAAAATTAGCTGGGCATGGTGGCATGTGTCTGTAGTCCTAGCTACTTGGGAGGCTGAGGTGGGAGGATCATTTGAGCCTGGGAGGTTGAGGCTGCAGTGAGCAGTAATTGCAGTGCACTCCAGCCTGGGTGAAAGAGCAAGTCAAGAAAGAAAGAAAGAAAGAAAGAAAGAAAGAAAGAAAGAAAGAAAGAAAGAAAGAAAGAGAAAGAAAGAAAGAAGAAAGAAAAAGAAAGAAAGAAAGAAGAAAGAGAAAGAGAGAAAGAAAGAAAGGGAGGGAGGAAAGGAAGGAAGGAAGAAGGAAGGAAGGAAGGAAAGGGAGGAAAAAAGGAAGGAGAGAGAGCAAAGGAAGGAAAGAAGGAAGGAAAGAAGTGAGGGAGGGAGGGAAGGGAAAAGAAAAGAAACGAAAGAAAAGAAAAGGAGGGCGTGGGGAGAAAAATTAATGTTACAGAGACTAAATCTAGCAAGCAGCAAACACTTCTTTTACCTGATGCTCAAGATCAAGGTTAGCATCGGTGATACATCATGTTAATAGTACATATCTTTCATGTGATGTGATGAAAATGGCATTTCATCTCTAAAGTCTTCCTTCCAAAATCCCAAAGCCCAACCTAGCCGTGAGAAAAACACCAGACAAGCCCACATTGAGAGAATTCTACAAAGTACCCGGCAGTATTCCTCAAAACTGTCAAGGTTATCAAACACAAGAAAAGACTTGAAACACTGTCACAGATCAGAGAAACAAAGGAGCAATGACAACTCAGTGTAATGTGGTGTCTTGGGTAAAATCCTGAAAAAGCAAGAAAACATCAGTGAAAAAACATTTCACTCTGTTGCCCAGGCTGGAATGCACTGGTGCAGTCACAGCTCACTGTAGCCTCAACCTCCCGGGCTCAAGTGATCCTCCCACCTCAACCTCCCAAGTAGCTAGGACTACAGGTATGCACCACCACACCTGGCTAAGTTTTCATTTTTGTAGAGACAAAGTCTCACTATATTGCCCAGGCCGGTCTCAAACTCCTGGGCTCAAGTGATCCTCCCACCTCCATCTCCCAAAGTGCTAAGATTACAAGCGTGAGCCACTGCAGCTGGTCTTATAAAAAAAAATCTTTTAAAATACCCAGGCGCACCTGTGGTCCCAGCTACTCAGGAGGCTGGAACCAGGGAATCTCTTTAGCCCAGGAGTTGCAGGCTGCGGTGAGCTATGATCACAGCACTGCACTCCAGCCTGAGCAACAGAACATGACCCTGTCTTTAAAATTAAAGAGAGAAAGAGAGACAATTAACAGGACTTGGTGTTTAATTAGAAAGGTTATTTAGATTGGTTTGGGAGAATCAAAGAAATCAAAGATTACTGAGGTGCAGTAGCTCAAGCCTGTAAATCCAGTACTTTGGAAGGCTGAGGTGGGAGGATTACTTGAGCCCAGGAGTTCAAGACCCACCTTGGCAACATAGTGAGACTCCCCCCAACCATCTCCACAACAAATAAAAATATTAGCCTTGCGTGGTGGTACATACCCATGGTCCCGGCTACTCAGGAGGCTGAGGTGGGACGATCACTTGGGACCAGAAGGTTGAGGCTGCAATGAGCCATGATCATGCCACTGTACTCCAGCCTGGGCAACAGACTGAGACCCTGTCTCAAAAACAACCAACCAACCAATTAAAAAAAAAAAACAGGCCGGGCTTGGTGGCTCATG
Source organism: Alouatta palliata (assembly GCA_004027835.1). Taxonomy (NCBI): domain Eukaryota; kingdom Metazoa; phylum Chordata; class Mammalia; order Primates; family Atelidae; genus Alouatta; species Alouatta palliata. The sequence goes on from PVKV010008360.1 coordinate 84,365, forward strand.
CCTGTAATCCTAGCACTTTGGGAGACCGAGGTGGATCACTTGAGGCCAAGAGTTCGAAACCAGACTGGCCCACATGGCAAAATCCTGTCTCTACCAAAAACTACAAAAATTAGCCAGGTGTGGTGGTGCATGCCTATAATCCCAGCTACTCCGGAGGCTAAGTCATGAGACTCATTTGAACCTGGAAGGCAGAGCAGTGAGCTTAGATTGAGCCACTGTACCCCAGCCTGGGTGACGGAGAAAGACTGTCGTAAGAAAGGAAAGGAAGGGAAGGGGAAGGGGAAGAGGAGGGAAAGGAAAGGTAAGGTTACTATTTTAATCATAAATAACTGAAAGGATGGTTATGATGGTAACCAAACAAGGACTATGGTAGAAGCTCTAAGGGGAAGGACCATGAGTGTGGCTTGAACCTGCTGAGCGTGGTGGGCTTGAAGTACATCCAGGGGCCAACCCACAGCAGGTAAGAGGAATTCCAGCTCTGACCTCAGGAGAGAGGCAGGACTGTGCTCAAAGCAATGACAGTGCATCAAGTACCTGCCAATCTACTCACACTCAGTGCCAGAGTCTTCCCATTCTCATGTTCAGTTCCAAACGATTTTATGGGTAAGCACATTTCTGGAAAAAGAAGAAAAACAATTGCAAGCATTCTCTCATGCCCAGGCTGGAGGGCAGTGGCACAATCTCAGCTCACTGCAAATCTGCCTTCGGCTTCAAGTGATTCTCCTGCCTCAGCCTCCTACGTAGCTGAGACTACAGGCAAGCTAATGTTTTGTATTTTTAGTAGAGACGGGGTCACACCATGTTACCCAAGCTGGTCTCAAACTCCTGAGCTCAGGCAATCTGCCCACCTTGACCTCCCGAAGTGCTAGGATTACAGGCGTGAGCTGCTGTACCTGGTCACAAAGTTCCTTTTAAAAATTATTATGTGCCCGACAAAAAATAGAAGTATTCCAGCCATCTCGAATTTCAGTCCTGAAATTAGAATTTGCTTCTTTTGAGAAACAATGAACTTTACATGTCCGAAGTCAAATAGACCTCCTGAATGATGAATCTTATAATTACTCTTACATAATGGCTCAGCAAAGCTATGTAGGATAAGTTAGTGTAAACATCAAAGCAAATTAGAAATCACTTGGGGAGGAGGAACAGCATCGTGGTTAAGAAGAGTGGCATTGTCGGCAACAGGCTGAACTAGATACAGACCCTCAGTTCACCACTGACTAGCAGTCTGAATCTAGGTAACTTACTAAACCTCTCTCATCCTTCATTTTCTAGTCTGCAAAATGAGGTTTAAAAAAATAGCCAGGCTGGGCTCAGTGGCTCACACCTGTAATCCCAGCACTTTGGGAGGCTGAGGCGGGAGGATCACCTGAGGTCGGGAGTTCAAGACCAGCCTGCCAACATGGAGAAATCCTGTCTCTACTAAAAATACAAACATTAGCTGGGCGTGGTGGTGGGTGACTGTAATCCCAGCTACTGAGGAGGCTGAGTCAGGATAGTTGCTTGAATCCGGGAGGCAGAGGTTGGTGTGAGCAGAGATCACACCATTGCACTTCAGCCTGGGCAACAAGAATGAGACTCCATCTAAATAGAAAAAAAAAAAAAAAAAACTGGGAGTGATGCCTCATACCTGTAACCCCAACACTTTTGGGGGCTGGGAGGATCATTTGAGCCCAGGAGTTCAAGACCAGCCTGGGCAACATAGTGAGACTCCATCTCTACAGATAAAAAATGTAAAAAATTAGCCAGGTGTAATGGTACACACCTGTAGTCTCAGCTACTCAGGAGGCCAAGATAGGAGGATTTCTTGAGCCCAGGAGTGGGAGGCCGCAGGGAGCTGTGATCGCACCACCGCACTGCAGCCCGGGTGACAGAACCAGACTCTGCCTGAAAAAATATATAAATAAATAAATAAATATGGTGCCTCTATATAGCCCCCCACAGAAGAGTTACTGTGAGAAATGAATGAGATGCCTGGCACGTACTAAAGTCCTTAAATAAGTGTTCATTCATAGCGGTAGCAGTCTAGTAACAGTGGTAGTGTTTGCATACTTAGAATGATAGAGAATTATGATATGCAGGAAACTAAGTCTCTTGAATTAGTGCAGAAATGTTTCTAGTTACACAGTCACTCATCAGCTTGCCAAGACTGTACAATATTTTACAGTAAATGAGTAATAAAACATTGAATTAATTCATTTTGTCGCCAGTTTATGACTTTAGGGAAAAGAGTCTGGTTTAAAAGAGGGGAAAAAGAAGCAAGTTGGTTATTTCTTTTTATTTATTATTTTTTCAGAAGGCTGGCATTTTAAAACTCTCATTTTGAAAGGAAAAGTCAGTCTCGTGGCGGTGGTTTTCCCCATCTTTGTAGAAAACCAGAGCTTTCTTTTTTTTTAAACGGAGTCTCACTCTGTTGCCCAGGCTAGAGTACAGTGATGCAATCTCAGCTCACTGCAACATTTGCCTCCCAGGTTCAAGCAATTCTCCTGTCTCAGCCTCCTGAGGAGCTGGGATTACAGGAGCATACCACCAACCCCAGCTAATTTTTGTATTTTTAGTAGAGGCGGGGGTTTCAGGATATTGGCCAGACTGGTCTCGACCTCCTGACCTCAAGTGATCCACCTGCCTCAGCCTCCCAAAGTACTGGGACTGCACCCCCGGCCAAAACAGGGCTTTCTTAACGTCCAAGAAGTACTCCAAAAGGAAGCTAAAGTGATGCCCGCAGTGTAGCCTCAGACGCTCTGCAAAGAACTGACGGTGTAGTCAGGCCAAACAGAAAGCAGTGCTGTGGGCAAGATTACCCCCTTCGTAAAACATCAGCAGAAACAAATCCCACCGACTGAAAGCGTGACGTGTGATGGAAGCACAATGGAGTTAGCTCTCTTTGCGACGAAAATTTAAAGGCAGTTACCTAGCAGGCAAAGAAAGAACATGTAATTAATTCATACCAGAGGTTGCCGTCCATAATGAAGAAGACACAGTGTGCCGCCATTCACCTCATTTGCATTCGATTCAGAAGACACTTCTCATGCAAATACACCCGTTTTATTTTAGATGACTATTTAGGTGATGGATTAAAACCAGAAAGCTTGAACATAACAAGGAACACTTTCTTCCAGTGCCTTTCACACATACCCCGTTTCACGTTCTGCACATTGCAGGCAGCTGAGAACAGTTGATGATTTTGACCTTGAGATGAGTAATTAGAAGAGAAATCAATTCTAAATCATGCATGTCAACAAATACTTTAAAATACTATAATTGATTTTGGTCGGGTGTGGTGGCTCACGCCTGTAATCCCAGCACTTTGGGAGGTCGGGGAGGGTGGATTTCCTGATGTCAGGAGTTCCAGACCACCCTGGCCAACATGGTGAAACGCTGTCTGTACTAAAAATACAAAAATTAGCCAGGCATGGTGGTGGGTGCCTATAATCTCAGCTAGTCGGGAGGCTGAGGCAGGAGAATGACTTCACTCTGGGAGGCAGAGGTTACAGTGAGCAGAGATGGCACCACTGTACTCCAGCCTGGGCAATAGAGAGAGACTCTGTCTCAAAAACAAAAATATTATAATTGATTTCCTAGACTGAGGACAAAATAGAGCAAAGATTAAAAGCCACTCAAAAGCTGCAAAATTGTGGGTGCCTGAGCCTGGACTTGATTATCTGCGAAGTGGGAATATCAGGACCTGCTCTATGAACTTGTTCCCAGTATTGAGAGCTTGTGTATCATACTCTGCCCAGGAATTGAAAAAAAAAAAAATGTAAGCAATCAATAAATAGGCCCGTTTATATTGGGTTGGTGCAAAAGTGATTGCAGTTTGTGCAATTTACTTTTTTTTTTTTAAGATGGAGTCTCACTCTGTCACCCAAGCTAGAGTGCAATGGTGTGGTCTCAGCTCACTGCAACCTCTGCCTCCCACGTTCAAGTGATTCTCCTGCCTCAGCCTCCCATGTAGCTGGGATTACAGGCATGTGCCATCACACTTGGCTAATGTTTGTATTTTTAGTAGAGTCGGGGTTTCACTATGTTGGCCAGGCTGGTCTTGAACTCCTGACCTTGTGATCCTCCCACCTTGGCCTCCCAA